>OU015768.1:15855153-15883361 GCA_907173295.1 Fagus sylvatica | reverse complement strand
TCAATAGTGGTATCAATTTGTCAGGAATCAATTCGAAAGTAATTTGAACTCTTGCAAGTTTTAATGGTCATCATGAGTTTAATTTGTCAAGAATTCGAAGTCGCTAATCTTGTTAGGAATCCAAAGTCTGTTGGAGTTTGGAGTTTGTCACATTCTACTGGCTAAAATCAATGGTTGAGAATCTATCGACAAAAGTTAGGAAAATCTATATCCCATCATCATATGGGTCTTGAGAAACTTGAAAGTAATTTAAATTTTGTGAGTCTTCATAGTCATCATCTAAATCATCCGAAATTTGGGACAAAACAAGAAGACTCAAATTGGACAAATTTTCTTTCAACACAAATCAAGTCAAGTTTCAAGTTATTCAAATTCTCATCACTAGATTCCTGACACAATGAAGACAAAAGAAGACTCATTTTGATGTAAATTGACACGTCCAAAGAAAGATTCCAGACGGTGCAAGTTGACAAGTTCAAAAAAAGGTTCCAAGGCAAATTCAGAAAAAGGACTTATAACACAAATTTTAGGACAAAAGATTACTTGTTCATTGCTAGAGTCAGAATCCGAGTAACAAACTCTGTTAACATACAATTCCAAAAGATTCTGGTTTAATAACAACTAAACATCCATAAGAGGAGAATCAAAGACAACAAAATCTTGAGCCAAGCTTGTCCCCCCTCCTAGCCATGCATGCCATCAGCATAGCAATTTGTTTCCCTGAAGCAATGCTCCACTCGGGAGCGACAGTAAAGCTTTATTTGTCTTGATGGATTTATTTTTTATTTTTTTGTTGGAAATAATTCTTTTGATTGTAATTCTGAAAATGAATCAGAAGATATTTTTCGTTTTCAGCTAGCACATAAAATTATTAATATTTTTTGTAATTTCAAATCATCATTTGAACAAACACTTTCATTCACAAAAACAAACCTCAAATGAGAAGACCATTTCGAAGCCTCAAAGAGGAAAATAGACCTAAATTCAGGAGAAAAGTTAAGTGGGATAATAATTGGTTTGAGCAAAACAGACATTGAAAAAAAAAAAAAAAATCAACATTGAGGTTGTAGAAACTTTGGACAAAAAGAGAAATTATTAAGAGTGTTTTGTATGTAACGTCCTGTGGAAACGTTTTTTAGCTTGTAAAAAGTGGAAACGGTTTGTTTTCTGTTGACTTATGTTCAACGTTTTCTGCAGTACCAAACAACAGAGAAAAAAAAAAAAAAAAAAATCGAAACAAACGGGGCGAACATGTCAAAATAGAAGATAGTGAGCTAAGGGACCCCAATAGTCCAATAGGGCTAGGGCTCGCTCTTCAATTGCTATGCTAACTTTAGTTTTCACTCGGACACATAATGGTTGCATTTGCCAATGAGTTTACCAATATTTGTACAAGTGAGGTATCCAACATTCTGCATGATTATATAGTTATACAACTTGAAACATGGAACCAATATCAACTGAAATCACGACCCTTTTGTACAAATCATGTAGAATCAAATTGTTGTATCATATCAGCATTTCTTTCCAGGCCTAAACATCATATTAAATATACTTCAATAAAAGATTATATCAGGTGCACAAGGCTCCCGCTATTGCGATTATGTCAAACATGATTATGATTAAAAAACAAATTCTTCAATGATTTGGAATGGAACCAAGGTACCGGTTAGACATCCAGAAATTGAATGAGAGCCACTGAATCGGCATCAGCAACAACTGCTTGTGGATGCATCAGACTGTGGTGGCTTCTCTCTAAAGATGTTCTTTTTCATCCCTTTAGAGCCCTCAGCTAGGAGGCTAGGTGTATCCAATATCTGCATATGATTGCAATCATTATTCATGCTGTAATTTGTTCCGTTAAACAGATAATGTGTAAAAATACATAATTATTCAAACATTGAGCAAGTTTCAACACTATTCTATTTTGATAGCCTATATGCACAGGCAACTTTCTCTTTTCTCAAATTTGGAGATCCGTTTCCAATATCTAGGTCACATATACATATGACACTGACCAATCATATACCAAAGTTAATACAATAAACAAGCTTCAAAACTTCCATTTTCTTGAAAAGTACAAGTTAAACCGAGTTCATCAACCTCCATACCTTTAAAACAAGCTCTTCGAAGCATTGCTGTACATTAACTCGAGTTTTAGCACTGCATTCAATAAATAGACATCCATATTCCCTAGCAAAGTTTATTCCTTCTTTCTTTGTTACAACTCTATCGCTTTCCTGAAAAAGAAAAAAATGAGCCACATATGAATGAAACCCTCAAATGTTGCATAAAATTCATTGTGTTCTTTTCGTTTAATGAATATATATATTCTTAGCTCAGGTGTGTGAGTAGTGTTTCCCTGCTGTTTGATACAAAGACCTTGGCTATTTTCCTGACATATCTTATTTGAGGTATCCATCCACACACTAATGTAGAGAGAAAGAGAAAGGATATTTGTAAAATGAAAATCAGATAAACACTTGAATCTGTAAATCTCCCTAAAAATACCTTATCAACTTTGTTTCCAACAAGCATCTTAATGCAGTCTTGGTTTGTTGAGTAGAGGTCTATTTCCTTGGCCCACACCTCAGAGAGGTTTGTAAATGTTTCTCGCCTTGTTACATCATAAACTGATGCGCTTACAAAACCAGATCAACAAGTTAAAAAACAATTTTTATATTAGAAAATAATAATTCTGATAGGCGTACACATTAAAATCGTCTCATAACTAGGTATTTCCACCACTTAATCATTTTTTTTCTTTTTAAAAGCAAACTATTTCCAACACTTAATCATGAGATGTCAATACGTTAGCTAAGCAAAGGCACCATGTGGCCCCTTCTTGTGTATTCCATATTTTGTTATGTCAAAAACAGGCAAGGCAATCCACGTGTCCCCTTCTTGTGTATTCCATATTTTGTATAGCCGCTCATTGTCGTTATCGAACAATATATAAAGGATAATTGTGCTATCTACAATAAGATCTCAATTAAGGAGATACACTCCCATTCATGAGGCTAAGTGGTTTCAATTTCAATGTTATGAAAATGTCCAACTATAACTAGAGCATCAATTTAATTTTTCTTTAGAATTTCATATTCATTCTTAGTCTATTCCCAAATATGGATATCTGTTGAAATGAGAAACAGAATTAGTCTTTTACTTATAAAAAAAATAAAATAAAAAAGAGAAACAGAATTATTTATATATACAATTCCTGCAATGATCAGCAAAACTGGTTCATGGAACTCGAAGTAAATAGATCTAAAAATCTTTGTTTCAGCATTAATTTTACATAGATTGCATGAAATCCACCTATAATGGAACCCCATCATACAAACTGTAATCCCGTAATTTTGCATTAAATATATTTTGATTAGAGTACCACCCTTCAAAGTCCATCTTGAAAACTCTACGAAAAGAAACATCTATGTATGGTCAAATTTGTGTGAGAACTCATATATCTAAATTAAAGTATGCAGTAAAAAACTACTGCATACATGGCAGTAAAAAACTCCACCAATGAAGTATTTAGGTCTTCCATTGGGAGCAAAATTCAAGGAGACGACCATATGGAATCCGATTATTGAAAAAATGGCTTGAAGACTTGCAAGGTGGAAGAGATTATATCTATCTAAGGGAGGTAAAGTCACCTTGATAAAGAGTACTTTATCTAATTTACCTCCATATTATCTTTCACTGTTTTCTATCCCAGCTGCAGTGGCTTACCGGCTAAAGAAGTTACAGAGAGACTTTCTCTGGAGTGGTTTAGGAGAGGAGTTTAAATATCACCTTGTGAGCTGGTCCAAAATCTGCAACCCCATTTGTAGTGGAGGGTTGGCAATCCGAAATCTTCAGCGATTTAACCAAGCTCTTTTAGGTAAGTGGCTATGGCGGTATGGAACCGAGCCGGAAGCTCTATGGAGACGAGTGGTGGATGTGAAGTATGGAAGTCTATGGCGTGGTTGGTGCTCTAAAGAATGTAGAGGTCCATATGGAGTGAGTTTATGAAAGAATATTCGAAAGGAGTACATTTATATATGGAGGTTGGTAATAGGGTGAGGATCCGTTTTTGGCATGACCGATGGTGTGGTATGGAGCCTTTGAAGGTGACTTCCGGAGCTATTCTCTATTGCTAGGGATAAGGAGGCTTCCATTGCTGATCTTATGTCTTTTGGGACGGGGATGCTACATTGGGATTTATCTTTCACTCGAAGTGTGCATGATTGGGAGCTCAAATCTCTCACCTCTTTTATGGATCTCATTTATGTGTCTCCTTTGAGGGGGACAGGAGAGGATCAGCTATGTTGGGAGCGGCCTTCTAACCATGTTTTTGCTGTTAAGAGGCATTATAGAGCTTTACTTACTTCTCATACTACTATGTTCCTGTGGAAGCTGATCTGGAAAACGAAGACCCCTCCCCGTGTTGCATTTTTCTCATGGACTGCCGCATTGGGGAAGGTTCTCATCATAGATAATTTGAGGAAAAGGGGCCTTATTCTCCAAGATTGGTGTTGTATGTGTAAGCAAAGTGGGGAGAGTGTGGATCATCTATTCTTGCATTGTCTTGTGGCTACGGATCTCTGGTCTTTGGTGTTTGGTATGTTCGGGGTGCAGTGGGTTATGCCCCACACAGTGCTGGATCTGTTCCATGGGTGGCTAGGGAAATTGGGGAGACATGGCCCTACTCTTGTTTGGAAGATGATCCCTCATTGTTTGATTTGGTGTCTTTGGCGTGAGCAGAATGCTAGACATTTCGAGGATTCAGAGCGATCCATCCCAGAGCTGAAATTGTTTTTCTTTCAAACGCTTCTTGAATGGGTTGTGGGATCTGGTGTTTATTCTATTCACTCCATTGTGGAGTTGATTGATCTTTGTACATTTTGATTCTATTGTCCCTAGTATGCAATTTGTATGCTTGGGCTTCTTTTAATAAAATTTTCATTACTTATTAAAAAAAATAAATAAATACACTACTTTATATATATAAGGAGTAAAAACCACACAACCCAGCTCCATGGAGTCCGTCAATTCAATAGAACCACGGAAGGTAACCCTTGAAATCAAGGAGGTGAAAGAAGAAAATATTGTACATAGGGATCTTGCAAAGACTCATTTTAGAGAATAGCAAATTTAGAACCTTCGAAATTCCACCAGTTCACTCCTAACTACATCAATGGTTTACTAAGAGAACCACTATCCTGTAAAATACTAACAATATCATGGTTTACTAAAAGAGCCACTGTCCTATTAAATAATCACAACATCATCAAGCATCCACTAATACTATCCATGAAAAATCTACTTCATCAATTAACATAAGATAGGTGGAGCCAATTGGCAAGTGAGGATCTAAGGAACCAATCACAACTCCCACATGACTCAAGATTTGAGATCAAAATCTTCTGGAATCTATTTCTTGCCTCCGCTAACACTCCTCATCCGCACATTTTTACCTTCTCTGAGTTATTCCTCGTGAATTTCTTTTTCTTTCTTTTTTTGGATAGGTAATAAGAGTTGTATTAATAAAAGGACCGCTGTGTGCACATGGGAAGCCCTGGGATTACAATGAAATAATAGAAATGAAATCAAAAAGTAAAGAAACAACAAATTCAGAAACTGTAGCAACAGTAGTAAATCCCCAAACCCTCGACCAGTCAAATAAAGAGCTATCAAAGTTTCCAAGAAGCTGATCCATCGAGCTCTGCTCATTCTCAAAAATTCTACTATTTTTTTCATGCCACACTGTCCACATCAAACAGGAAGGGGCTAGGTTCCAAATGTCCGAATGATGCTTCCCAAACCAGTTACACCACCCAAAGAGTAAGTACAGCACCCACCTCGGGATAACCCACTGAATGTGGAAAGAGCGAAATACAAAACTCCACAGCTCATGTACTTCATTGATACACCATAGATTGTCTAGAGACCTGTGCTAAGGCAGTTACCATTCACCTTTCTTGGGATTTCTGGTTATATTATTTTAATCAACAAGGCAGTACCATGACCTAAGGGCGTCTAGACCTAAAGACTCCATTGGAC
Source organism: Fagus sylvatica (assembly GCA_907173295.1). NCBI lineage: Eukaryota > Viridiplantae > Streptophyta > Magnoliopsida > Fagales > Fagaceae > Fagus > Fagus sylvatica. The sequence goes on along the minus strand of OU015768.1, from coordinate 15,877,316 downwards.
GATTGATTTACTTACTAAGTTTTAGCCCCTGCATTCAAAATTAAGCTTGTTCTACTCATATTTCTCATATTCCCCCCACATACAAAACTAGTGATGCTTAAAGTCGCTGGTGATGCTTTTGCACTATAGATCATAAACTTAAGGTAAGTGATAACTATTACAATAAGTCTAACTTCCTGACTCTGCTGTGCTGAAAAAGTAGAATTGGATGTCAAAGGTGGTTAATCCAATTCCAATGCAACCTTGTCCCTTAATCACACAAAAAGCATGTAATCTATAAGAATGAGAGTAACTAGAGGTTTATGACATCATATTACAATTTTTTTATATGCAGGTGTTGCTTCAAATTGTTGGTCCCTAGAGGTTGACTTCCTCACAATCCATGGCCCCAAAACACATGAACACATCACAGTTTAAGGGAATTCGTTGTAATTAGATCTTAGATTATTGTAAACAAGTAATGGCGTTTTTTTGTCTTTTTTTCACATACACAGAAGCCACTTGCAGTCTAACATTAAAGTTTTAAAATCAACATCCTGTTCACAAATTTGTGATGAGCCATTAACTGGCAAGTTTTCCATATAAAGCTAACACAAGACAGTTGTAGGTGAGAATAGAATATAGAAGTTAGGGTGAAAATAATAGTTACCCATAATGATCCCTTGTGCACCTCTGTAGTATGAACTTGTCAATGTCCTGAATCTCTCCTGACCAGCTGTGTATAAAAAAGAAAGTGATGAGCCAAATTCTTTCCAAAAGGTCTAGTATAAAGAAAAAGAACATAATATAAGAATATCTTATCCTATCTAGCTAACCAGCTAAGTGGTCTTATTAGCAATGAAACTAGAAGATGAGTTCTGATGATAGTGATGTGCATAATACAATTATATTACCCGCAACTTCCATCATCTTTCATAATTCTACTTCAAGTCAGGCTCAATGGATGCCTGTGAATGCAAATGCTATTTTGAATCACGCAACATTTGGAGATATAAATGTGAAAGATCCCCCTTCGTCAATGTCAACACAATACATAAACTGATAACTAGGAATTCATTTTTATTATAGTAATGTTTTTACAAAGTACAAAAGCAATCTGGAAAATGCATTTTAATACATTGTTGCACAACAGGAGCAACCTGGGTCAACAGAAATTGAACCGACATTGGGCTATTTGGCTAAAATGTAAACACAACTGTAAACCATATGCAGAAGTGAACACACACAAACATGAATGTGTTTGTGTAACATAAGATAAATCCATGGTCTTAGCAAAATAAATAAATAGAAAGATAAATGGAAATGCACATGAAACAATTTTGAAGTTACCTGTATCCCAGATTGCAAGCTTCAGCTTTTTTCCACCGACATTAACATACTTCACCTTGAAATCGACACCTGCATTAAGAAAGCAAAGAACAGAGGTAAATGGAGACATAAAGTAAAATCAACCATCAAACTAATTGGATTTTTTACAGTAATGATTTTGATAGTCATAAGATGACATGATGTAATAGTAATGTTCTCACATAAGCAGCAATTAATAGCCGAGAATTAAGAAACAAAATAAAATGGCTTATGATGATTAATTTTTGGTCAATTTCCATGATATATGCAATTCCAATCAATGGACAACTGGATACCCTGTCAAACACATACCATTTGTATTGATCAAAACAACATTATGCTAAAAACTGCTTAAACTAATAACTTCGGGGCACATTTTTCCAACTCAACTAAATTTGCACTAAGAAAATATTCCAAGGGAAAATTTTATTTATGTATTACAAAGAAGAAGTACTATGTGCTGCCTTTGGTCAATTATACACGTAGTAGAAGGAACAAAATTTTAAATCAAAACTTTCATCAATAGATGCCCAAGTAAACCAAGAGTATCGCTCAACCAAGCCTATACAAACTATTTGCATTAGTTGGTTGACATTTCATGTTTCATACATTAAGCAAAATAATCAATTAAGTTATCCCATTTTTTTCTCCTTCACTTTCTCAGCAACAATACAGAGGCAAAAAAAAGTAATACTAACCCATAATTCCATTTACACATCAAAGAACATATGCTTATTCCATTCCAATAAACGTGCATACATGTTGAAATATCAAAATCCAAAACATGATTAATGCATATGAGTAGAAAGACTCACCAATTGTGGGCGATAGATCTTCAAAGGAATCGGACGTAAAACTCAAAAGGAGACTACTCTTCCCAACCCCAGAGTCCCCAATCATCAACAACTTGAACAAGTAATCAAACTCCGGCTGATTCGAAGACGAACCCATTGAAGCTCACTCTTAAACAATAATGCTAACCCCAATTTGATTTCTACCAACAACACAACCAGCAATAGTGCACCTAATCAAAAATCCGGTTACATAAAATTCATAAAAATAAAAATAAAAAATTGTTTTGAACCCAGCAATCCAATAACATGGACACAAAGAATCAAATCATTACTGAGCTAAAAACACACTAAATCAGCAAATGGGATTCACATAAAAGTAATGATACAACTCCAAGACACTCAAATTGGTAAAAAAAAAAAATACAATGGGAATCAAAACTCACATATATGCATACATACACATCAAAGCATCTAAATTGCATGGATCACTTAAAGATAAATATAAAAACAAAAATTAAAAGAAAAATATTTCTGGGTATCAAAATTTATATATTCTTCAATAATTCAATGTAGCACGTCACAGTATCCGATAAGAAAGATCCCACATATATAGATACATAGATGAATACATGAAAGAATTTATAATACCTGGAAATTTGAGGAAATCAGAAAACTGGATATGGAGAAGAAAATCAGAGAGAGAGAGAGAGAGAGAGAGATCTTTACAGGAGATCAAAAGACTAAAATATTACGAGAGAGAGAAAGAATAAAGAAACTGCTGATTATAACTAAAAAGTAAAAACCATGAAAATATAGGGGTATAAATGGAATTGCGACTCAATTGCCGGGTTATCCACAGGCTTTGCCCACTCAACTTCAAGTACTCCGGACTCTCTCCCAAGTCAACTCACTTAAAGTAGGGATTGGGCCAAAAACCCATTTTGTTTAACTTTTTTTTTGTGGGGAGATTTATGAAAATACAGTTCTTTCTATAAATTTTGTTTAAGAATTTAATTTATGAAAATACAATTGTATTTTAAAAAATAAAAAAGATTTTAAGTTTATCCGGTTGGGTTAATAGTGCATATTTTGTAGCAGTGGTATGTGAGACAAGTGACATCGGAGAAGTTATTAGTGTCAAAAATAATAATTGTATTCAAACCGAAAGAATGAATACAAAAACTAACTGTCAAGTCTCAAGTATAAATAGCTTTCAGGAAAGTTATAGCTTTTGTATTATTATTATGGGGCCAAAAGATGGAATCTAGATTGAATAAATAACAAACATAAATTTTTATTTTCTCCATAAATACACATCGCTTAATTCTTTTGAGCATGTTAAATCATCAATTAACTTGGTAGTCAAGTTGTGACAATAATTTCAGCTCATGGTCAACAACAATAAGAAGCTAATGCTGCTACCACTAAGATATATAAAGCCGTAAGTAAAACATCAATAATAAAATTTAGTAGAACCCATTACATGAAATGAAACACAATAAGATAATTCATTAAACATCACAATTCTAATTCCTATGCCTGGTACCATCTCCAGCACAACAGAATTCTCAAACACCAATTCAATTGCTACAAAGCAAGTAGAAAGAAAGCAATTGCAACTCCCATCTTACACTATATCAAAGTCTTGCTCTTGCTCTTGATCATGGCTTGAATTCCATATACATCCTCTAAAAACGATACTACATGCCAAAGGCCAAACTATGATTAAATAAAGGAACCCCATAAGGTATAAGATCAAAACAAGTTCTATAATTACAAGCCCAAAAACACTATTTCCAATAAGAGCTGCCAACAAGAAGATTAACACTGTTGTAACAAGATTGTAAACCAAAAGAATGACAATGGTCCATAGAGAAGTGACCGCGAGTGTTCTCCATAGCTTTAGTACAACGCTGATGACCTTCTTGAAGGTGATTTCTTTGGCTATGTAGATGAATGAAATGGTACAAAGAAAAAAAGAAAAAACTGCAGCGATGGAAAGGAGGGAGATGATAGGAAGGAAGGTAAAGTAGGCTGCTTTGAATAGCGAAAATTTTTGGGTATGATCCAAGGTGTCGCTTTTGAAGAGCGAAACTTGGATGTGAGAAAGGCAGAGAAAGGAGAGTGGGAAGATGATAAGTGGAGTGGTTTCGATGAGGATTTCTCTCCTTGAAAATATGGTTTTGAAGGACTTTTTGATGATGCCAAAGAACCACACAGATTGAAGCTCCGCCTGTTCTCTGTCCATGATCTTTAATTTTTAGAGTGATAGAGCTTGTGGAAGGAATTTATGCTAGCTCAAATAGTAAAGCATATGACTTTACTTGTTACGAGGAAATTGCTGATCGGTTGTTACAAAGAAATTCCGGAACTAATGATTTTTTTTTTTTTTTTTAATTCGATAGTTAGATATTGAGAATTTGAACCGTAGATGTTTTTATTGGAAATGCTAACCATGCTAATTAAACTATAAAACTCTTGGTGATTTGTTTTTGTGAAGTAAGTATCATGAATTTTTTTTTTTTTTTTTTTTTTTTTATGGAAAAATATGTTAAGAGGAAAACCCATAATTAGTTTTAATCTTTTTTCCCTCATTTGTTTCTATTTTAAGGGTTTGTTTGTAGCAAACTCAAATTTATAGAGAATGATTGTCAATATGTTTGAAATAAACAAATATCTCACTTAGAGACATTTTACAAGTTTCAAATTATAAATGTGATCTAACTTCAAATCATATAAGAAAAGTTCTAAATTGCTTCAATTAAGAGGATTTTTTGTGAATAATTATCAATTAACTAAAGAGGATGAAAAGTAAATGCAATCAATTAAAAAATAACAATAGCTTGAGTTGATTATCGAAGTTATCTCTACAACCATTGATTTCATTGCAGTAACACTACAATAACTACAATTAAGCTCAAGGTGAACTGAAACTAATATTAACTTTATCCATTCTCATTAACACTAAATAAGCTCGAAGTAGATGATAATATGGATTAAAATACAGAACCAAACAGAACCAACTGAGTACTTGCATTAAAGATTACAATTACATAAATAAACTAAGGAACTTATAAGCATGTAGCCTCAAATAAAGAACAAATCACCAAAGCAGAACAATCTACAATTAAACTAAACTAAACTAAGGATCTCCAAAATTGGATTAGAGTGATTGGGTTTTCCCAATTAAAACTAAAGTCCATTTTGGGCCTAACAATTGAGCCTCTTTTAATTTATTTACTAATTGAACCCGATTTATTTCAATCAAACCCAAAATATTTTAAGAGTATCAACAGGGTTGTTAGAAAAATTTACTTTTAAATTACAAAAAGGTTTGGGTAAATTACACTTTTCCACCCTGAACTATCACCCATTTTTCACTTCACCCCCTAAACTTTAAAAAGTAACAATTGACCCCCTAAACTATTAAAATTGCACGGCCGTTACACCCCGATGCCAAAATCCAGTTAAAATGGACGGAATTGAGTCACACGTGACACGCACGTGCTCTCGGGCCTACCAGATTAACTTTACCAACTTATATTTTTTCAAATCCCCGAATTACCCCTTACCCCCTTTACTGATCTGAGATAAAAAAACCCAAAAACCAAATATGCCGTGTAACAAAGTATAGTGTGTTGGTATGTCTTTTTTGGCTGCTGGTATTTGTTTGGAATTCCCATTTAAGGTCATGACGTTGGTTTCTGCTTTCTATCAATGGAATTATGGATGCTCTACTTGTGGATATTGATGGTCTAAATGACTATATGACTATATAAGTTTAACAGAGTATAGACGCAGTCAGTTCCATGTCCGACCTAGACTTCCTGTGTTCTCTTTAACCAGACTGCAACCAGAGATTGAATTTCAATTAACTGATATCCTGAGTACTAGCCCTAATAATAATAATGATGATAAGGAAGAAAATGTAGATTTGTCCTAATTTTCATGTGTTAAAAAACTTTGATTCCGATGCTTGGGTTTTTATGCTTGCTGCGTAGCCACGATCTCCCACACCCACCACCGCAAGGGTCCGGCGAGGTTCCGCAGTCTCGACTCGGCGAGCGCAACGGGTACCTGAAAGGAGTGGTGATGGAGATCATTCACGACCTGGGTCGCGGTGCTCCGTTGGCCAAGGTCACTTTCCGCCACCCGTTCCGTTACAAGAAGCAGAACGAGCTGTTCGTGGCGGCAGAGGCTACGTTCGAGCTGTTCCGTTACGGAACGAGCTGTTCGAGCTGTTCCGTTCCGTTCCGTTCATCTCCACCCCATTTGCACCGAGAGTCCGAGACCCACTCCGATTGGGTCCTCCCCGAGGCTCACCAACCTCGCTAAGGCTCACTGACCTCGCTCATATGCAACTTCCTCGTCGAGGCTTACTAATCTCGCTCATCTGGGTTTGAGATCTGAGGATTTGGGGGAATTGGGACTGTTTGGTGTTTGGTGAAGATGAAGATTTGGGATAGTTTGACCGTGAAACTTTTTTAAATATGGGTAAGGGTAATTCGGGGTTTTGAAAAAAAATAATTTGGTAAAGTTAATTTGGTGGGGTCGGGAGCACGTGCGTGTCACGTGTGGCTCCATTCCGTCAATTTTAACTGGATTTTGGCATCAGGGGGTAACGGCCGTGCAATTTTAATAGTTTAGGGGGTCAATTGTTACTTTTTAAAGTTTAGGGGGTGAAGTGAAAAATGGGTGATAGTTCAGGGTGGAAAAGTGTAATTTACCCAAAAGGTTTTTAATTGTCTCATTCAATTGATCCAATATGTGGTTTACTTAGGATCCATTAATTTGTAAAGTAACTTCATCATTGAGTTCTTAAAATTTCATCTATTTAGTTAAAAATCTTGTACTTCGATTGGTATTGTATATTTTTCTTTATAAAGAAAATCATGATTTAATCTTACCTACTCCAAATATCGAATTAAAAAATAAATAAATAAACATTTATTGTGAAATGAGTTAATTGTATTTTGTCACGACTCACGACAGTAAGGTTAATACTAATTTGATATCTATTTTAAAGAAAAATAAATATTATTTTAATCAGTCATTTTTTATCTTTTTTTTAGATAAGTTCTAGTCAATTGGACAAAGCCTGAGGGGTCTCCATGAGTGGCTAAGATCAAGAATGACAAGAAATAATATATAATGTAAGCGAAGTATTTCCAAACATATTCTTGGAATCATTCCAGAAAAAGAAAGTATTCTCGGATTCAACTTCCAAGAAAGTAAACACACACGCTTTTCATTTTTTTTATTTTGAATTTAAATTATCAAATAATGCAAGCCAAGTATTTCTTCCAACTCTACTTCCTTCTTTTTTTCCTTTTCTTTTTTTCTTTTTCTTTTTTTTTTTGGATAGGAAACGATAGTCTACTTCCTTGAAAGTGATAAAACACGCTTTCACTTTCTTTCTTTTCTTTTTCTTTAAATGAAACGCGCTTTCATTTTTTATTTTCAATTAATCAAATTTCCAAATAAAAAACAATAAATACTACCAAATGAACTGCCCTACCCCTATCTTTAAAAACTTATTCTAAATTGGAAAATGTTACTCTTGAAAAAATATTTAAAATTTTGTTTATATAAAATTACATTAACATTTCGTTTTTTCGGCAGAAAATATTTTTAGAAGTTTTATTTCTAAATTTTCTAATCTTAGGTATAGTAACCACGCGAGTCAACGAAAAACATTTTCTGTATTAAAAAAATAAAAATAAAAACAAATACAATAGAGTAAAAAATGTTTTTGGAATGTTAAACATTTTTTATTAGTAACCTTGAGGGGTAATTCAACTAGTCCGGTTTTGAGTGTGCTCAATAATGGTCACTAATTTGAGTCCTCTCATGACCAACTATCAAAAGCAAAGCCTTGGTAAGGTATTACGTATCTCCCTGAAATTAGTCAAGGTGCACGTATCTACAAAATACTGGTCTAGATACTCAAGGTTATAAAATAAAAATAAAAAAAAATAAACATTTTTTATTAGTATCAAGTTATCAACACTCAAAGAGCTCATTCTCACCGGTTATGGGTGGATCACTTTCTACTCTCTTTCAATATTTTAAGCGAGCAAAGGAGATTCTGGATTTTTCCATTGGAAACACCTAAAAAGCAAAAAGAACATTTAACCTAAAGGTTTTTGGTGGATCACTTCTACTATTGAGAATCTCAGTTGACAATCTAATTTTAATTATAAATAATGGCATTAAAAAATACAGTTATTATTTTTTGCCTTTCTGGAAATGGGGAAATAAGTCATTTAATTTCATGCTAGTATAGGTATGTGATTGGTAGTCAAATCTATTGTTATTTGTTGATGATGAACAACACATGGAAGCAGAGCAGCAGTGGGAAATGTTTCACTTTCTTCTTTCTTTCCCCTTCTTGTTGAGGAGTGAGCAGTGACGTGCATGCATATGGTTTACAAATTATTAGTTAATGAAAAAAAATCCTAAAGGTGTCAATTATCTCACCCAATAAGACTTGGGATGAGGTGGAACTGAGTTGGAATTTTATACGGATTCCAAGATGGTTGAATCAGAACACCTCAAGAGTACAATGCTACCTAGGTGATTAAGATACATTAACAAAAAAACTCCTTGTGAGAGTAAGTTACAGTGATAATATTCTGAGCACAATTTGTACTTTAATTGAGTTTTAGTAGGAGTTCATGAGGAATGACTTTGAGGAAAAGACGAAGCAAGTATGTGAGCGATGCTAGTAAAGGCAGGATAGAAAATTCCAGAACATGTAGATCTTAGATCCTACACGACACGATTGGTCGATTAAAACTAGTGAAATCCTCATTGATTTGTACTTTGTGTAACTTGGCTTCGCTTGCCTTATTGGGTCAGCAATGAACTATTTGTACTCAAGGATGGTGAATAATTATATCCATTAAACAAAATAATGACACGAGTCACTTGTTCAAAACATTACCTAGCATCCTTGCACCCAAGACCGAAACTAGTGCTCTCTTTGATTGAGGGAAAGTAAAAGGAATAAATATACTCTATCCCACTTTTTGTATTTCATTTTATACTCTAAAAATTATAATACGACATGTGTCTGATTTCTCTTTTTATAAAGTGGAATACAAAATATAGGATAGAGGATTTGTGTTTGGAGCAAAAGTAATTGTAACCCCACTTGGATGTAAAAAAATTTGGCCTCAATTGGGAGGCAAAAAAATGTGTCCCCGAGTGAAAAATCTCAGACCCCACCAACCTTCCCTCTCCTTGGTCCAACCAAACAATGGAAATGAGGGTTCCCCCCCCCCCCCCCCCCTTATTTCCTCTCTTTTTTTCACCCCAAACAGACACATCCAAAATCAAGCATCAATCTATTATATGTCACATCATCAATGTAACTTTTATCTCAATCCTTCTAAGCCAAAATCCTCATAACATTCTCTGAATATTAATCTATGCTTTACAACACCTTGATCCCTGTCAAAGATTAGGCAACATGACATCACTATGTCGAGGTTGATTCAAGGCATTGATGTTCCCATGGCTACTTTGATCCAGTCCACTTCAGTCAGGGGCTTGATTTTTCATGCCCTTACGAAAAAGTAAAGTAGACAGGCAACATGACATCACTATGTCGAGGTAGATTCAAGGCATTGATGTTCCCATGGCTACTTTGATCCAGTCCACTTCAATCAGGGGCTTGATTTTTCATGCCCTTACGAAAAAGTAAAGTAGACAGGCAACATGACATCACTATGTCGAGGTAGATTCAAGGCATTGATGTTCCCATGGCTACTTTGATCCAGTCCACTTCAATCAGGGGCTTGATTTTTCATGCCCTTACGAAAAAGTAAAGTAGACAGTATATTACTTTGCCAGCTATGCTGATTTCTAGGTAAGGCATGGGACGCCCTAGTTGTTAGACTAGGGCAACCCCAAGTCTAGAAATTCCCTTGTTTCATATTTAAGCTTATGCCCAAAATGTTAATCAAAATTTCATTTGTGTGTTCTTATAGTCACTTTTTTTTTTTTTTTTAGGGGGGGGGGGGTTTCAGAGGATGGAAGCTACCAACAATTAGGGTGTGTTTGGATAGAGTAAGAGTTGAGAAAAGGGATTGATAATGGTTTAATGAACCTTGTTTGGATATTTTTTAAAGGGGGGGAGTGGGAAGGGTTTGATGGGATTTAGAGGGTAAAATACCCCTTCAAACACCTTATTTTTAATTCCCCCAAATTGAAAGAATTTGGACTAGACTAGAGGGAAAGGGAGTGATTCCACTTTTTAAAAATAAAAATAAGAAATTACCAATTTTACCCTCATAATGTCAATTTATATTTATTTTAAAAAAATTAGCAAATGAGGATCATAATTATTAATTTATATGATGATTCCCTTCCTCTTTCCTTTTCTCCCTTACAACATCCTTTGGGCATATATGTCAATTTTTATCTCCCCTACTTCATTTTTAAAATATCCAAACAAGGGGCATATATGGGATAAGCTTGACAAAGACACAATAACCAACACTCTTTCCAAACCTTCAAACACATCAGTAGGGGCATAGATGGGATAAGCTTAACAAGGACACAATAACTAACACACATCGCTTATTTATTTCAAATGAAGATATCTAGGGCTTAAATTCACCCTCTCGCAACAATTAAATTATAAATTAAAAAAAAAAAAATTGGGACTAGAAATTTGGCTCATGGTTAATGCTACCACTAAGATATATATGCCCCTAAGAAAAATATCAATAATTAAATTTAATAGAGCCCATTACACGAAACACTACAACAATAACATAATTCATTAAACATCATGTATGTATTACAATATAACGAAGATTGTTTTTCTCCATAACAAGTTTAGCTAGACATATAAAACTCCCCTAGTTGGACAGCCTTGACCTTTAGTGGAACAACCTGCCCAAGTTAATAAACCTCCAGATGATGCTAATTAAGCAAGAAACAAACTTTTCTTTTTTGTTTGCTTTTATTCTTTTTCACTACAAGAAGTTTAGCTATAGCTAGACATGATCCAACTCCCCTAGTTGGACATCCTTCTTTAGACGTACATAGTCCCCAAGATAAACCTCAAGATGATCCGAAAGAGCAGACTTGTCGATATTTTGATGATGATATGATTTGCAGACAAAGTACACAACCGTTTGGACAACAAGAGCAAAGAGAATGACCTTGACTAGAAACAAGAAGCAAAGAATCCCAACTCCAATTCTAATTCCCAAGTCCGGTACCATCTCGAACACAACAAAATCCTCAAACACAAATGCAATTGCTACAAAGCAAGTAAAAAGCAGGATAAAGAAACCAATTGCAACACCCATCTTACCCTTTATCAAAGTCTTGCTCTTGATCATGGCTTGAATTCCATAAACATCTTCTAAAACCGATACCACACTTGCCAATTGCCAAACTATGCTTAAATAAACGAAACCCATCAAGTATAAGATCAAAAGAAGTACTATAATCACAATCCCAATAACATTAGATGCAATAAGAACTACCAACAAGGTGATTAATCCTATTGCAACAATGTTGTAAACCAAAAGAATGAAAAAGCTCCATAGAAAAGTGACCATAAGTCTTTTCCATACCTTTGGAACCACGCTCATGACTTTCTTGAAAGTGATTTCTTTGGCTGTATAGATGCAAGCAATGGTGTAAACAACTGCAGAGGTGGAAAGGAGGGAGAGGATAAGAAGGAAGGTAAAGTAGGCTGCTTTGAAGAGCCAAAAAGCAATCCATTCGGAGGTGATGCGATCAGAAAGATTTGCATAGTTGGGAGTGTCCTTTTGGGTATGATCCAAGGTTTGTTTATGGTCTAGGATTTTGGAGAAAAGGAGCTGGGACACTTGGATGTGAGCAAGGAAGATAAAGGAGAGTGGGAGGATAAGAGCAAGAGTGATTTGGCTGAAGATTTTTCTCTTTGAAAATATGATTTTGAAGGATTCTTTGATGATGCCAAAGAACCCCAGAGATTGAAGCTCCTCTTGTTCTCTTTCCATGATCTTAAATTTTTCTTATTCACTAAGTATGCGAATGAATGAGTGATAGAGCTAGTGGAAGGAATTGATGTTTGCTCATATAGTAAAGCCTAATGACCTGAGACTTGACTTTGTAAAAATACTATATATTTGGTTTTGTTTTTTTGTTTTTTCTCTTTTACGAGCGGCTCAAATAAATCCAAGTTTCATATTATGTTAGGACCAAGTTTCATATTACTTTGGAGTGAAGTTTTGTGCATCCCTCAATGTATAAATAAGACATTTTTATATCGTAAGAAAATCTATATTAAAAAAGATCCAAATGTTTTTTTTAGTTACAAAAAGATAATCACTATTTATTGTTTTTCGCTTTGGATCCTATATTTGGTTTAGTAAGATTCATCATTTATGTAAGAAGAATAAATATTAAAATACAAAATTGTTATATTATGAAAATATTAAATAATTACTCATAATATTTAGATTAATTTCACTAGTTCTTTAAATTTATTTATTGTGAAATGAATAGATTGAATGTCGTGACATGATTAGACTCAAAAAAAAAGTTGATATTAAATCTAGAAAATAAGTAATACAAAAACAAAATGAAATCATTGGATAACTACAGAGAAAAACACAAGGGATAACTAAGCCCGATTCCATATGATCTCTGACTTTGCAAATAGTCTGATTCCATCTGCAAGAGTCTACAAATATTTTGCTCATGTGTCTAATTATTAAATTCTATAACCATTTGTATGAAATTATATAAATAATTTGATATTATAACAGGGAAATTTGTAATTGTAGTTGAAGTCTCGAAGCCGTGTGGAATAAAAAGCGGAAACAAGTCAGGTTTCTAGTCAATTGGAAAATGAATGACGAGACGTACTTTCTTGGATTCAATAAAGTAAGCGATAAACACGCTTTCCACTTTTGACTTTTCAATAAATTATCAAATAATGCAAGCCAACTTCCACGTATTTCCAATTCGCAATTCCAACTTCCAAGTTGCTTCTTGGATTAAAGATTTTTTTTTTGGTTTATTATTATTATAAGAAAAACACGCTTTCACTTTTGAATTCAAAATTTCAAATGATCAATTCCCACCCCCCCCCCAAAAAAAAAAAAAAAAAAAAAGTAAAATACCAAATGGACCTATCTTTAGAAAATTTGAAAAATGTTTCTCTTGAAAAGATATTTACAAAATTATTTATATAGAATTACATTAACGTTTCTTTCTTTAGATGTTTGGCACAACGGATATATAAGTCAATACATGACATTTCATGTGTTGAATGAATAAAAAAAAAGGATAAAATTTAAGTACAGTTCTTTAGGTTAGGTATATTAGGTTCCCTAATTGAATTCAAACACATGGTTACATTAACCAATGAAACACAAACAATGTTATCTTTTCCAAGAATATTTAAATTCAATGTATATGAATTTAATTAGGAACCTAATGTACTTGACCTGAAGAACTGTACCTAAGTTTTATCCAAAAAATAGTGAGGCAATCACACTACACATCAATATCAAAATACTAAATAGTGAGTTGGTATCTCTTTCTCACTGTGAAGATAGTTTTGGCCTTGGAATTGTTATTCAGATTAGCCAGAGACAGGTTATGGCTGGAAGAAGTTCAAAATTACGGCTGTTAATTACCGTTTGGATGCTTACTTATTGGGTGCAATTGATACTGTTCAGTTCAGTTTGGAGATTGGTTTATGCCACATTGTATTAGAGTGTGATTTTCCTGAATTTCTTAAAGTTATGGCCTGCAACAACATTCAACTATCTCTTTCAAGTCACTTGATTCCTGAATTAAAGCTTCAATTTCAAAGTTGTCAGAAATGAAAATTATCTGTGATTTCAAAAATTGAAAATCGTATTGTTCAGTCTTTTACAATTTTTGCTTTTAGAATTTCTGACACTAATTACCTTCTTTTTTCCTGCTCTATTGGCAAATGATGTACAACACAATTAAATATTATTAATAAAGTTTCTAACTATTTATAAAAATAAATAAAAATAAAAATAAATAGAGTGAAAAACGTGTTGTCAAAATGTTAACAAAACTCTCGTAATGATAACTTCTTTATTTACTGTTTGCTCATTTTCTCTCCATGGACAATTGTTGACCGGCATTGACCAATTGTTATTATTTTTTTTTTTTTCTTTTCAAATGATAATTTTTTCTCAAATCAAATCCACAGTTCTACTTAATTTTTCACCTAAATTCCAAATTTGAGGCTCCCAAATAGTCTAAAAAATATAATTTTTATTTTTAGAGCATGTTATCATGATGAAGTTTTTGTTCATTTATAGAATTTTTTTTTTAGAATGTGATTTCATGAATGAAAGATTTCTTTTAATAATTATTTAGAATTACAAAACATTAATGATTTTTCATGTAATCCAAATAACAAAAAAATGTTCTATATTTTATAACTTATTTTTAGGATTACAACCAAACAAAACAAAAATGATAATTCTTTTTAAAAAAAACAAGTTATTTTCCAAAACCCTTTTTGAAATAAACGGAATGAAAAACTCTCTATCCAAGTTACGTGTAGTACACGATTTTATCTTCATGTATTTATCAAATACTATTCTCAATTTTATTAAAGAATTATAATTATTTTAATATTCTCCACCTCTCCACAGCCTCCAGTCAATCCAGCCGTGCATTTAATATTATTTGGACTTTCTTTTTCGTTGATAGTTTTCATAGTTACGTTTCCTTTGCTTTATAGTTGTTGGCATGAATTTATAACTAATAAAGCTAGCAATTTCAAGATAACACCCCAATTATCTATGTACCACATAAACAAAACGTGGACCTAGGTGCAATCGGGCAGGACTTTGAAATTGACACCATAACTAATAGACGAAATTCAATTTGAGCCTATCCTTTTTCATCTTCAGACATCAGCATGAGGAAAAGAAAGAACTAGTAGAGTTTAGAACAAGCTCAGAAAATGCTTAAACAACATGTATTTGGTTTGAGTTTTTTTTTGGTTGAGTTTATTAGTTGTCCCACTTTGTTTCTTTTACTTTTTTAATTATAATGGTACTTTAAGCAAGTAAGTAAATCCAAACTAATATGCACACTTTATTCAATATCATATAATCTTTACATTCTTAAACAGGAACTAAATGGCATATCCATTGGAATCTCATTCATAATCTACATATAATAAACCACCCAATTAGAATTATATCTCAAGCATTTTCCATAGCATATCTACAGCTAGACATAAAATTCACCTAATTGGACATCCCTTGAATTTAAAGGAACATACTCCCCAAGATAAACCTCGAGATGATCCCCTAGCAAGCTCTTGTCGATATTCTCATGGTGATATGATTTGCAAACAAAGTACATCACCGTTTGGGAAACCAGACCAAGGAGAAACACCTTGAATAGCAGCAAGAAGCAAAGAATTCCAATTCCAATTCTGATTGCAATATGTGGTGTGATATTCAGCACAACCAAATGCTCAAACAATAGCTCAACTCCTATCAAAAGAACAGTCAGCGTGAAAAAGAGAGCCGATGCAAGACCCATCTTACCCTTTATCAAAGCCTTGCTCTTGATCATGGCTTTAAGCCCATACACATCCTCTAACACTGATACAACGCTTGCCAAATGCCAAAGTAGGCTTATATACACAAAACCCACGAAGTAAATAAATAAGAGAGCAAAAAAAATCGCAATTCCAATCTTGTATTGTCCAAAATAACGTGCCCAAAAGTAGAGTAGCGCCGCAGAAAAGATGTTGTAGACTAAAACAATGACAAAGCTACATAGAAAAGTGACCATAAGTCTCTTCCAAACCTTTGGGACAACGCTTATGACCTTCTTGAACGTGATTTCCTTGGCGGTGTATATGCATGCGATGGTGTAAACAATTGCTGAGGTTGAAAGAAGGGAGAAGACAAGAAGGAAGGTAAAGTAGACAAATTTGAAGAGCCAAAAGGTAATCCATTCAGAGGAGATCATATTGGAGAGCTTGTTGTAACTTGGGGTACCCTCTTTCTTGTAATCCAAGGCAACTTCGTCATTCAAGATCTTGAAGAAAAGGAGTTGAGAGATTTGGATGTGAGCTAAAAAGATGAAGGTAAGGGGGAGTATAAGGGCTAAGGTGATTTGGCTGAAGATTCTTCTCCATGAGAAGATTATCTTGACGGACTCCTTGAACACCCCAAAGAAACCAAGAAATTGGAGATCTTCTTGTTCTCTATCCATGATTTTTTTGTTTTGTTTTTTGGGTTCTCTTCAAAGAATGAGATGGATGAAGGTTGGAGGTTCACAAATTGAAGAGATGGTAGTAAAGGATAGTGGACTTTGAACAGCCAAATTGGCCTCAGGCCTCAGGCCTCAGGTCTTTTTTTTTTTTTTTTTTTTGTAAATTTACTGTTATTAAAATCAACATCATCCTCATCAACCCCACTAAGGGAAAGAATATAATTTTTTTGTTTTTGTTTTTCGTGCATCATGATTCATGAGATGTTAAAAGAATTAAGAAATGACCAAATTCAAAAATATCAGCGTTGGGTTTTGTACAAACTGACCGGCAAGAAAGTTAAGTCCATATGCTATTTTATTTTACCCTTTCGTTACGCTAATAAAAAACTGACGGCAGTGCTAAGGGATCAATGGGCCTATCTGGCTCAGGGCCTAACTGGCTCAGGGCCTATCTCCCTCCATCCATATTTCAATCTTCCCAAACGTTGCTTAGAAGGGATGATCTAAGGGAGTAGGCAGAATTTGCCGAGGCTTGTGCAACACCTCTCTCTTAACCCAAAAGAAAGAACAAGATAAAAAAAGATTTACGTAATAATATTGCAGACTAAATCAGACCAATTAATAGCATTCAGATCTCCATTTAAATAAATTGTCTTGACGAATTTTAAATAAAAAAAATACTAAAACTCATAACTTAATTAGTATATAAAAAATAATACTGGCATCTATTCGGTATCAACAAATAAAATATAATTAAAAAAAATATTTCTTAATACATTTATTAAGATGAACCTCAAAAGATTTTTTTTTTTTTAATTCCAAATATTATCTGCAATGTACTAATAATTTCCCTTTTAATATACAAAAGAGGTTTTTAGAACATCATCTTTCATTTTGTTGCAAAAGACAATAATCATAATTGAATATATTTATCCCATAGTTGCAGTAGAAACTAGAAAACTTAGCATAAATCAACCACTTTATAAACAATTTTTTTAGGTTATTTATAGTCATTGACACAATTAAAAAAAAAAAAATTGACAATTTTTTGAAATCTAGATGTCGAACAACATTATGCTCATAATTAATGGTAAATTTCATTTTATTCATATTGCTAATGGTGAAAAATAAATATATAAATAAATAAATGGTTAAAGTTTATCTCCAAACCAGTTTGGAGAAATCTCTCTTCAACCCACTATGTGGTGACTCATAAGATGATCCATGTGTCCTTTTAGTGACATGACCTATTTAATGAGTTATGTGATTTGGTTAAATAATATACGTGAATAGTCTTATAAGTCATTACATATAAACTCTATCCTATTTTTATATATATTTTTTCAAAGATGAAACTTAGGTACATTATATTAGATTTCTTAATTAAATTCAAATATTTGATTGCATTTATCAATAAAGTACACAAACAATTTTATTTTTTCTAAGAATAATTAAATTCAAGACATAAATGTATTGTTGGTCCCTAAAGTTTACTTATTCAGAACAATTGGTTCCTGAAGTTTGAGATAAACACTATTGGTCCCTAAAGTTTGAGATGAGTACTACTGATTCCTAAAGTGTAAAAAATGATCTCTATTAGTTAATTTGCCTTCGTGACTAACGTAGAAATGCGATGACATTATTTAATATTATGTGGTACCTAAGCACTCAACACATCCAGATTAACTGACTCAGATCTATATCTAACCCAATTCAACCAAAATAAAGAACCATTTTTCCCAAATTTTTATTAAATCAAAAAACCCTTCTACCCTCCTCAACCTCACCGTGCCACCTCAAAGTCCTCCACCACAGTTCGAAAGTGTGGAGGACTATGCGTCCTCGACTCGCTTCAAGAGCTTTCCTAGTGTGAGGAAATGTGGAGTTTGGATGAGCGTGGCTTGAGATCCATTCTGTTTGTGTGGGTATGGTTAAAGAAAGTGAGCTTGTCGTTGGCCAATATTGGTGTTGTTGTTGCTGCCAACATGTTTGGAGTTATGTTTACACGAGACATTTGTGTGTGCTATGTGATTGGGGTTTAGACATAATTTATAGTTTGGCTTTGATATTTTCACACCACTTAAAAGTGGATAATATTGTCCACAGTTTGTGAGCATTATTCAAATTTATGGAAAATGAGTCTACGATGTGTGTATAATATTATCCACATTTTGGTGGTGTAAAGTGTAGATGGTGTGGAAGAATATTTTCCCTTTTATAGTTATAAATAGTAGGCACAAAGAAGATGCTTGGTGATTCTAAGTATCCAGCTGTGGCTTAATGTGGTACAATAGGTGAGGAGTTGTGTAGCACTCTAGTTTACATTTGTTTATAAGAGTTGCGCCATTGGTGGTGGAGGATTTGAGGTGGTGTTGATGAGGTTGAGGGTAGGTGGGGGTTTTGATTTGGTAAAGATTTGAGGAAAATGGTTGTCTTTGATTTGGTTGAATTGGGTTAGATATGGATTTGGGTTAGATAATCTAGATGGTTAGGTATGCTTAGGTGTCATTTTTAATTATAATTTTTATCTACATAATATTAAAAAATGTGACACCATCTTTTCTCCATCGCCAATAGACAAACTAACTAACCGAGTTGAATGAAAGGACAAATAATGATTATTTTTGAAAATTTAAGGATCAATAAAGTTCATTTCAAACTTTAGGAACCAATAATGGGGAATCTGTAGTAACCTAAATCTTTTGCTCTCCAAAGCCTTGAAGTCCAAATATTAGCCCAATGGAGACCTCTACTCCCATAAGCCCCAAACCCACCACTCCATGATGTGGAAAACAATTATGAACAAAAGGCACCCAATCCTAACCCAAAGGGTGTGGAAGGTTGGAAGTGGGCACAAAATACCCATTCTCCATCCTTCTTGGTACCCCCCCAAGTCATTAGTTAATCCCTCAATTCTTCAGCATATAAACATAGTGGTTGATCTCATAGACCATGAAAATTCCTCTTGGAAAGTTTCTCTTGTTAGGCAACTATATGATAAAGAGGATGGGGATAAAATTCTAAGCATTCCTATATCCAATATGACTTATGAAAATATACCTGACAAAATCATTTGGCCTATAGCACAAAACGATGAATATAGTACTCCAAAGACCTATGAGATACTACTAAATTCCATCAAGTAGCCCTCTGTAAGCCATACAGACAGTGCTACCCCTTAACATCCTGGTCCGAATTATGAAGGCTGAAATCTCCACCCAAAATACTCACATTCAGCTGGAAAATTATCAATGATGCCTTACTTGTTAAGGCTGAATTACTCAAGAGAAATATTCCTTTAAAACATCAACCTACGTAAGTAAAACAAATGTTTAATTTGTTACTTTTTGAAATTTCATGGTTTAATTTGTTACTTCTAAAACTATTGGGTTTAATTTGTTACTTTTTGAAATTTTGGGATTTAATTTGTTATTTTTGAAACTATACGACTTAATTTGTTACACCCCATAAACTATAGATTTAAAATATAATTTTACCTAACTTTGAAGATCTTTTAACCAAAATCAAAAATATTATCCTAACTTTTAAGATCTTTTACCCAAAATCCAAAATATTGTCCTAACTTTTTAGATCTTTAAACCAAAATCCAGGTCAGCGTAAGAAGCTGTTGCTAGAAGACAAGCTCTGAGTGGTGATGCAGCAATGTACGGAGGGTGGTGTCTTTTCCTTTGGAACATATAGGGATTACCACGTGTCCATCATGCACACCATTGTACCGTGCACTGTCGTACACATCCTATTACACCCCCATTAAAAAGTACTACTCGAACTACTAAAAAAACTAAAAATAAATATTTAATTTTATTATTTAGAGTAAACCCCTTTTTTTATTTTTATCTAATCAATATTATATAACTTTTTTACAATATTTTGGCAACATTACATATATATAAAAAATTAAAAATCCACCACATACTCAAGCCTTATTATCTATTTTGTTCCCATCTATCTTTATTGATATTTTTTTTTGAGATAAGAGTAAACACCCTCAAAAGTCTCCCGTGAAGAGCGGCTTCTTTCTTCCTCCCCCACCTATAAACACCATCGTACACTCCTCATCCTCTACTTTACCCATCACCCAATAGTCATCCTCCACGGAATAACAAAAAAAAGAAACCAACGCATCCCACATCGTTAGAACTAGAAGAAAAATGGTATCGTCCACACCCGATCATCACTGTCCATACCGGACAAACCGGATCAAGCAAATATTTTTATGAACTTTCCGAAATCGGACCCCACAACATTTTGACAAATTCCACGATCCTAATCTTCTAAAATGCACCGGCACCCTCACAGACCTACATCATCGCTTCCCTTCCCTTCCACCTGTTTCATTCATCATGGAGTGCACTGATCGGTGACTTTATCAAACCCAAATCCTCATCAGCATGGGCGCCTCCTCTCCTTCTCTTATTCATTTTCCTCGCGATTCTCTCTTTTCAGTTCTCGTCCAAATCCGTTTTCCCGATAGGATTGATATCATCCGGACCCGGTCATGATCACGATGACCCGAGGAAGAGTTGCGCTGGGTTCTTCGGCCACGTGGCGTTGCTTCCGAGACGGAAGGTGGTGATGTCGATAACGGATTTCGGGGGAGTTGGCGATGGGAAAACGTCGAATACCGAAACGTTTCGGAAGGCGATACGGTACATGCAAGGTTTCGGTGACAAAGGTGGGTCCCAGCTGAATGTCCCCAAGGGGAAGTGGCTTACTGGCAGTTTCAACCTCACCAGTAATTTCACGCTCTTTCTCCAACACGGCGCTCTAATTCTTGGCTCCCAGGCATGTCAAATTTATTTTATTTTATTTTTTTTAACTGTTAATATTTTTACCCTTTTCACTTTTTACTAAGGGGTTAATATTTTATAATGCTTGCTTTCTTGTTATTGTGAAGAGGCAATGATGCATTAAACTATTCTATTAGTTAATGTTTGTAGCAAAAAAAAAAAAGATTTTAAGGACTTTTATTTTTTTCTTAGTAAGATTTTAAGAACTTTTGTAACGAAAGAGTGTAATCGTGCATGTATATTACATTCCTTCTTATGTATATAATTTATGGAAAGTATGAATGTAATTTTATATTTATTTATAATTCACTAATTATAAGGGGAGTGGGGTTGGAACTATAATTATCCTTATAAATGAGAACAAATAATAAGTGGTAGCTATAAAGTCATAGGATTCGGCGCATGGGTTATACATCTATAAATGGCATGATAGTTTCTTGAAAAGAAGGGGTATGTTTGGAATTAAGAATGGTTATTATGGAAAGTTAGTCATGGTTCTCGTGCTGATGCCTCCTTTTTAATGGAAAAAAGAGATTTGGAAAGTTGAAATGTGAAGCTAAAGGGTCCTACGTCCTACCAAAGATTTTTTCCATGAAACTGCACCGTCCATTATATTTATATATATATATATATATATTTTGTGTCAAATGCTCCTTGTGTGTGTAATTATTAATCTATTATCTAATAGTAGTTATAATAAAATGATATTAGGAAAGTAATTTTCGTTTTCAGCAATTTTCTTATTCATGATTTTATTTGCATTTAGGGTTGGAAATGAACTGACATATTCATGAACAGTTTCGGCTTTACTCGAGAGAAAGTTTGTTTATATTCATTTATTTAGTAATGAGCCAAGCTCAAGTCTTAAGTTTAGGTTTGATTATTAAACAAATCGAGCTTAAATATAATAATGTGTTCTTGAATAAACTTGTAAGTATGAGAGTTGATGTAATTACAAATAATAATATAT
>OU015768.1:15807069-15855053 GCA_907173295.1 Fagus sylvatica | reverse complement strand
GAACTGCCAGAGGAATTGAAGGCTGCACCAGCCTTGACCTTGCTAGACTGGATCGGGACTGTCAGAGCCTCAGCTTGGCTTCGCCTAGAGGCTGGAATACCGGAGGCTCACGCTTGGCTGGAGCTTGAAGGCCTGAAAAATCATTGCACAGCATCGCACCTCAGTCCTCATGAAGTCACAGTCACGGGCTCACGGTGCAATCGCGCAAGCCTTGACCAGTTGACCTCCTCACTGCGCAAGCCTTAACCAGCACCACACGGTCCGCAGCTCGCATCTGGTATGACTGCTCTCTCTCTCTCACAAACTCTCAGTCTCTATTTGCTTTTTTTCTTTTTTGTTGCTTAGATCACTAATTTATGAGTCTTTGATTATTAATTGCTAATTTACTGTGTTATGGGTCATAGGTATCAAAATTACCATGTTTAACAACGATGTAATATGTACTAGTGATGTAGGGTACAAAATAAACATAATTTCTATTTGATTTGTAAATTATGGATAAATCAACTACAATTTTTATAGATGATTCCAGTAATGTAAAAACACACCTAACTTCTTTTTTTTTTGAAAAATACATCTTAATGTATTAAAAATAGTTATTTTATATTTTTTCTTTCCAGTTGTTGATATTTTGTTAATACTATATGGATGCTATTTTGGATTTTCACGAAAAATTTTTGATTGATACCCCAGCCCCCACTCATATAAAATTCTGGCTACGTCCCTCGATCTCTTTCTCCTGATTCATTGTCAAGCTCGAGGACTGCAGATTCTCTCTCTCTCGATCTCCTCCTCCTCATTCACTGCCAAGCTCGAGGATTGCAGATTCTCTCTTTCTTGATCTCCTCATTCACTGCCAAGCTCGAGGATTGCAGATTCTCTCTTTCTTGATCTCCTCCTCCTCATTCATTAAGGCTCCGTTTGTTTCGACGTAGAATATTCTCCACCGTAAAATATTTGTAAATACAAATGATTTACAGGAAAATGTTTGTTTTTCCGGTGTTTGTTTGCATTATGGAAAATGCTCCGGAAAATATTTTACTGTGTTTGGCACGACGTAAAATGAAAAAATGTTTTTTATTTTTTTTAACTTTTTTATTAAAAACCTAAAATAAAAAGGTATTTATTTTAGAAGTATAAACACCCATCTATCACAACATTGTAAAACTAATACAAGTTTTTTCATATGATAAATAAACATTATAAATGAAAACAACAAACAATAGACACCATCCAAAATTATAGTTCATAACCATTTCCATAACATATATAACCATAACACTACTCATCCAATTTTTAATACATAATCAAAATACTAAACATAGTCCTAAATACATAAGCATTGTTTCATAATATTACACATCAAAGAATTAAAAAAAAAAAAAGGATAAATCCAAAAATCTAGTAAAAATTAACAAAACCCAATCAAATTTTGCTACCCAATCAAACCAATCCATACCCAAGCAAACGAAATCACACCCATACCCAAAATCAATCATAAACCCAAAAAATCCCAAGTCATAAATAAAGAAAAAAAAAAAAAATTCAAACCCATGGAGTTTTCGGCCCAAGCAAAGAAATCCCAAATGTTCAAAGAAATCAACCGAAATTTTCACCTAACCCAGAACAATAAACATGGAAACAAATCCAACAAAACCCATTCCAAGATTTAGACAAAGAAAAGAATCAAACAAAACCAAAATAAAATAAAAATCGGGTCTTTGGAGGTTCTGAAACTTGATGAAAAGCAACAAATTCGAATTCCATGAGCAGAAATTGTCAAAGAAAAACAAACCCATCAATAACCAAAGACAAAAACCCCAAACCCATGATTCAAAACAAAAGAAACCGAAAGAAAAAGAAAGAAAAGAGAAAGAAAAAAACCCAGAAATTCTTAACCAAACCTAGAAAAAAACCCAGAAATTCCTTGTTGTCCAAACCCAAAAGAAACCGAAAGAAATTCTTGTCCAAACCAAGCGGAAAATCAATCCCAATCCTACTCCAAGGAATTTTGGCCTGAACAAAGAAGCAAAAAGAAAGTTTTACGAGGAGAGGCCGGCTCGAGGTGGGGGGTTGTGCGAGGAGAGGCCGGCTCAGGGTGGTTGGCAGGGGCTCAGGGACAACAGCGTAGAGCAGGCGAGAGAGAAAGAGAGGAGATTGAGGGAGCAAAGGCATGAAATGAGAGGCGTGAAATGAGGGGTGGGGGGGTCACGCGTTTTGGAAAATGGTTTACGGAAAATTTTTTCGTAAACCGTTTTCCTTTTTTTTGTTAAGGATTTTCCGGTCAAAGTAAAATAATTTCTGTTGACTTTGATTTTACAGCGAAACAAACACCAGTAAATGATGAAAACATTTTACGGAAAATATTTTACGTTGAAACAAACGGAGCCTAGATTGCAAATTCTCTCTCTCTCGATCTCCTCCTTCTGATTCACTGCCAAGCTCGAGGATTGCAAATTCTCTCTCTCACTCACGCCAATGGCATTGTAGGAGGCCATAATTTCCACCTCTTGCTCACGCCAATGACATTGTAGGAGGCCGTAATTTCCACCTCATTTACTGCCTTCTTGGTCTAACCCGTATCACCGTAATAGATTATTAGCCTCTTCACACGCGCTACGCGCATGTGAAGAGGCTTTACTTATTTATCACTTTTAATTTTTTAATATTTTTTATTCACCATTATCCAAATATATTGTAAATAAATGAACAAATTTGTTTTTTTAGAGAAAAAGATGAACAAATTAGTAAGTGTGAGTGAGTAGTGGAGAGATTTCATATTTTCAACCTTTTTTTTTTTTTTTAGATAAGGTGTCCATGGATTGAAGAGTGCATCAATTTTCTTGGACAATTTTTGTTTTTGTTTTAAAAATGATAAAATTATATATATCCCTTACATCTAAGGTTTAAATAGTATTCAATAAAAAAAACATTTAAATAGTATTAGATAGATTTTAGCAAATAAAAAA
Source organism: Fagus sylvatica (assembly GCA_907173295.1). NCBI lineage: Eukaryota > Viridiplantae > Streptophyta > Magnoliopsida > Fagales > Fagaceae > Fagus > Fagus sylvatica. The sequence continues at coordinate 15,852,084 of OU015768.1, read as the reverse complement.
AATAGTATTAGATAATATATAAGGATGGAGAACAACTAAATAAAATAAAAATACAATTGAAATTATAAAAAAAAAATCTCAAACGTTGGTGGCAATTTTACATAAAATAAAAAATAAATAAAAGCTTTAAACATAGGTGGTAAGTAGGAACCTGAAATAAGATGGAGAGAGATATAAATTAACTGCTTCAAACTGATGAGTTTGAATTTGAGTACAATTGGAGTTTTAATTCTTGAGTTTATCTCCTAAGAGTTGTTGTGGAAGTTTTATTTTTTTTTTTAAATAAACGGTGATTACTTTTAAGTTTATCCAAAAAAAAAAATTTGTATTGTTTTTAAATTTGATTTAAGTATTTAAAAATTGGTGAATAACTCAAATGTGAGAAAGTTACATAGTAAAAATAAATAAAATAAAAATAAAACTAAAACGTGAATGGGAAGTGGGAACGTGTGGATTGTGGGATTAGATATGTTGTAGTGCTATATGTCGTAACAATCAACTTTAGTTACACGTTAAAACAACCCTCATGTAAAAAATTACACTAAGCTATTATTGGACTACAATTTCACTTTATTTTCACAACAATTGAAGTGACATGTTGTGATTGACATACAATAAAAGTGGGATCAAAGGTAGGGTTATTGATTTTCTTTCCCCCACGGTGTTCTATGTTTCTTCATATTTAAAAAATAAATATAAAAGTCTGTAATATTAATATTCCAATTTGTCTAATACTTAACAACTTTTTTTTAACATATTTAATATCTCAACAATTGAGTCAAGCTATAAAATCTGTAATATTAATATTCCAATTTGTCTAATACTTAACAACTTTTTTTTAACATATTTAATATCTCAACAATTGAGTCAAGCTATAAAATCTTCATTGATTAACAGAATAATATAAAGAAAGTAAGTCATAAATATTTTCAATGATATATTTTACAATAGATTAAGATTTAAAGCGAAAAGATTCAGAAAAAATTTGGATGAGATAATATTCAGATTGTACTTTTGAGAATCTGAACAAATATATAGTAAATGCAATTTGTCAGTTCCTCTTCTCAATGAAAAAGTCTCAACAATAAAAATATATAGAGAAAGAGATACACACATTGATTAGAAAATAAAAAAGTATATTGTGAGGCATATTAGTAGAAATTGTAAATAAAGGTCTAAATTTAAAAAATAATGAATATAGGTTTTTCCTATAATAACCTTCTAGTTCTTCACACAAAGTGAATCCATGTGTATGTCCATTGCAAACCATATATATGTTTTTAACAATCCTGCATATACAACAAACAACCCCATTAGAAATTTTTTTTTTCCTAAATGAAAAAGGATGTTTATAGACATTACATTGAAAAAAATAAATAAATAATGGATGTTTACATGAAAGATTTGAGAGTTGAGAGTTTAATTTTTGATGAAGAGAGGTGAGAGTTGAGATTCACACTTTTTCAAACCATATATATGTTTTCAACAATCCTGCATATACAACAAAAACAACCCATTAGAATTTAAATAATAAAAAAAATATATATGAAAAAGATGTTTATAAACATTACATTGAAAAAAATAAAAATAATGGATGTTTACCTAAAAGATTTGAGAGTTGAGAGTTTAATTTTTGAAGAAGTTGTGGAAGTTTTTATAAGAAGTTGTGATTATGTAATTTATGAATTAAAAAAAAAATGGTTATTTAAATGTAGAAGTTATCTTTAAGAGATAGTGTGCTAATTTTTTGAAAAATGAGATGTTATCTACGTTAGTGGAAACATGGAAAGTGAGATGTAAATATTGGCCCATTTTAAGTTTTTTTATTTAATTTTATTTTAAAAGTTTTTTTTAAGTATCAAAAAAAAAAAAAAATGTGGCTGACAATTTGAGTGATAAATATTGATGAAATGTTTTTTATTTTTATTTTTTATTTTTTTATATAAAAAAAAAAAAAAAAAAAGCTAAGAGTTTTAATTTTAAATATTAATATAATCTTGATAAGGATAACTGGATAAGCAAGTGTAAATTATGAAATCAATGGAAGTTAAAAAATAATAATAATAATACAATTCCCCAAACTTAAAAAATGAAATCAACCCTTTCGGTTGGATTTTTGTTCGTAGTTGATACTGGTTTTAAAATTTTCAAAAATATTTTTATTTTATTCTTTGTGAATGTGAGAGAGGAAAAAAAGAAAAAAAAGGAGAGCCAAAAGTTGAGTAAATGAAGGAGTTGTGAAGTTAGTGGGAAGTTGGAAATTAGAAAGTGGAGTAGATAAGGGAGATGTAAGAGAGAGAAAAAAAGGGAGACTAAAAAAAAAAAAAAAACGTGAAACATGAACGTGGAATTGTGATCCTTTTAACTTTTGAATTCGAGTAGATCAGTAGATTACTCTTTTAACCTTTAATTTTTATTTTAAACCTAAATCAATAGATCTAAAATATGAGGTTATTTTAGTCCATGCACTAAAGTGGACAATTCTCTATATAGGGTTGTGACTATAATACCTTTATTTCTAAGACACAATATTATTTGAAATCATTAATTAAATTGGGAAAATTGGAAGATGTGAGGGGTACTTTTGACAGTAAATTAAAGTGGACATGAGGGCATCAATCCTCTTAATAGTATTACATTAACATGACCTAAAATAAACTGAACAGAAGACGAATATAATGATTAAATTGATATTTCTAAATATTGTATGAACGAACTTGTAATTATTTTTTTCTTATAAATTTGAAGGACTGAAATTTTATAGATGAAAATATCTCTCCCTTGGTTGTAAAAAATAAAATAATCCAATTCATTAGGCCTATAGATATCTATAATACTCCTTCAACAATTTGACATGACACACCATAAAACACACTATTAGTCTAATGTGTCAAATATCTAGTAAGTTTCATTCTACTCTTTCTACTCTTTACTCTCATTCTTTACAAAAGCTTAATTGTATATTTCTCTAACAATATTACCTAGGTATAAAGGAGAGTGCTATTTTAGAACTTCTTATCTTACTTAGTAATACAGACTAGTAAGATAATGGCAAGGGTGGCCGGACTGTTGTATCCCATAGACAACGTGCCTAAAATGTTTGTTATATCGATTGATAACGTAGTACGCAAACGATGAGTATCGTCTCAAGAAAGCAAAATTTTCTGCGCCTCAACTTGGTCACATTCAATCTCATAGAATTGACGGCAATAACAATACTGTTAGGAAATTTCGGGGATACAAAGGAGAATCATGGCTTTGAGGCACGATGAATCACTGTCTTTAAGACTAGATTTACCCCCTTTACACAGAGATTGCTAAGGGTTCAAGCAAATAGTCTTCAGGATACAACAAAGCCTAAGAGTAAAACATAGCAATTCAATTTACTCTTAAGAACTTCTTAGAACAATAAGTTTCTCTCTGTCTAAATAACTGAACAAGAAATCTTTTATATTGCAAGTGAATAACAAGTCAGGAGTCACCATGAAAAGACACAACATTTGCCTTTAACTGCCATTAACTGCCGAGATCCAGTCGACTAGACCACCAATCTAGGCGACTGGGTCAGGCAGAAACTCCAGATACACGACATCCAGTCGACTAGATTGGTGGTCCAAGCGACTGGATTAGGCAGAGACTCCAGACCTTCAAATCCAATCGACTGGATACTGTTCCAGGCGACTGGTTTCTTGCAATTCTCTTTCAACCTACTTAGATAATCAATATCTAACAAATACATTATATTTCATTTTAAAATATATGTCAAGGCACCAATGATGTAACTTCTCTTAGATTTTTCTTTATCTTAAGGTGAAATATAATTTCATATGAAATATTATTATGTAAAACATAATTTTATAAAATATGAAATTCAGTATATTTATTGTTTATGTTAAGTGAGAACAACAGTTTGAGACGATTCGAGTTTGTGGAAAATATGATGTGATTATATATGTTGTTGACTTGTTATATATCATTCTGATAAACTTTGAGAAATCATTTCTTGTGTATGGAACGAAGTACTATAACATAACTTATTTCTTCTTACTAACTAGCAAGCACATGATTATTATTAACAAATAAATAAATAAAAAATGATTTGCACCTTTTTCTTTTAATTTAATGAAATGATTATATATGTATAAATTGTTTATGGTGGTAAAAATGACGATAGGATATGATTTAAAATCTTGAAATGCTTATCGGCCAGTATTCATTGTTATTTAACTTCTTATCGATAAAATGCTTTGCACCTTTTTATTTTAATTTAATGAAATGATTATATATGTATAAATTGTTTATGGTGGTAAAAATGATGATAAGATATGATTTAAAATCTTGAAATGCTTATCAACCAGTATAAAAAATGCTTATCGCCGTGTTTACTAAAAAAATTCCGTTAGCCATGTTAGCATATTCCATCCATCACTTAATGGTAAGGACAATTTTGACACAAAGTTGAAAGGTTGAGGACCAAATTGACACAGTTGAAAAGTTAGAGACCAATTTGACACAAAAGTCAAAGGTTGGGGACCAAAACAGTATTTAAACCTAAATAAATTTACTTGTTATCCTAAATTTGTTTTTCTATGAGAAATTCTTTTGGAGATATAATTTTGGAATATTTATTTAAATATGTATATGAAAAACAAAAAAATTTGTTATGTGAGATTAAACAAATGTCATATGTTTCTTGAAAAATAAAAACCGTTATGTGATATGTGATTAGGAAATATTTTAAGATTCCATTACAAGTCTCCAATGATGAACCTTAAATTGGGGAAAACTACCCATGAGAAGTTTCTTATCATTTTTATGAAACCCACAAAATATGTTGTTTCTATCTTTTATAAACTTATTTTATTTGAGAAAAGCTCAAGTGCTTTTAAATTGGGGAAATCTACCCATAACTGTAGACACCTTATTTTGTCACCTACATTCCATTCATAATATGCATGAGAGTTTTAAGAACTAAAAATCCAAAAACGGACCCCGACACGGATATTTGTGCACATTTAAGGTTTTCGGTTCCAATTTGTTTTGGGCATCCGATTAACATAAAAATGCATTCACATGAGTCATTAGGTCAACAAGATCATGAAGACACGACTTGCACTCAATTTGGATTCCAGGCATTTCGACATGGAAATCTGTGCACATTTAGGGTTTTCAGTCCCAATTTGTTCCGAACATCCGATTGACATAAAAATGCATTCACACAAGTCCTTAGGTCAACACGATTACAACGACACGACTTGCACTCAATTTGGCGGCTGTTTCGGCACAGAAATCAGTGCATTTCTAGGGTTTCGGCTCAATTTTTCTCGGGACATCTGATTGACACTAGAATAATTTTAAATGAGTATTTAGGTCAACAAGATCAAAAGGACACGTCATGCACTCAAATTGGACCACAAACGAGAAAGTTTTCGCCAATCGAAGTTTTAACGCTTCGGGTCCGTGTTAGCTTAAATGGGTATGTATACATAGGATTAAATCTCACTCATGCATGCCAAAAACACTTTTGGAAGGGCGGAAAAACTGATTTTTCTGCCCATACATGTTCCACAATGCATGGCCAAAAGAGGCAAGTTGAAAAAGTCACATAAAAAATATGTTTTAAATGACCCAAAACACAATGTCGGACAGCACTTTAATTTTTCAAAATAGTGTCAGCGGGCACTTTAATTTTTAAGCTGGCACTTCATTTTTTAATCTTAGTGCCGGCCGACACTAAGATTTTAAAACACAGTGGCCGACACTGTGTCCCTGGACAATTTTCTGCACTTTTTTTTTTTTTTTTTCAGCAAAGGGGGACAAGGCATGGCTTGGCATGCACGTGAGGTAGCTGGTAGGGGGCAAAAAATCAACCCCTTCCACCCTTCATTGACCCTTTGACACCCCCCATCTTCTATAAATACAACCATTGTCTTCAAGGCAAAAGGGGTTGGGGAAAGTGTAGAGAAAAATTAGAGAGAAATAGGGAGAGTATAAAATTCTTTAAAGCAAACCCTCTTCTTCAAGGTTCTAAAGCTCTTGAAGGTTGAGAAATCTTTTAGATTTAACTCACCCTTTATTATCTTTGGAACCAAGACTTGGAAAATATTTGCACTTAAGCTTTCTTAAACCGAAATTCCTCTCCAAAAGTCTTAAAGGTTTTGAAGGTTGAAAAAATCATTTTGATTTTGTTCATCCTTCATCATCTTTACAACTTAGGTTTGGAATTATTTTTCCACCAACCCACATACTCAAACACTTCTTAGGATTACCCATACAACCCACAAATTGTATACACATCCTTAAAGTCATTGAGTCACAAAGCTCACAACCACACAAGTTGTGAAGCACATACTTGATTTTAATTTTGTTTTGCATGCGGGTTAGTTCTCTAACCCTTATGCTTTAATTTTTGTGTTCTTACATTATGCTTTAATTTATTGTTCTTACATTATGTTTTAATTTCTTGTGTTTATATTTACAAGTTCATTATGATTATGTGTTTAAGCTTACAACTATAACATGAACATCATATTGCAACCAACAAAATAACAACACAGACAATTAAAATTAATTTGTTTGCACAACATACACATACATGCATTGACATTACAACATGCTTGGCCATTTTTAATATAAAAGGACCGATGTAAATCGGGCAAAATGGGGTGCCTAATACCTTCCCATTTTGTAACCAAGCCTCCGAAACCAAAACCTTGGTTTGCATACATAGTGCCTTACAACAACATTTGATTTTCTTTTTACATAAATTGTAACTATGAAATTCATACAATATTATTTTATTAGATTGTATTCTAAGAGAATTTTATTTGTAACATTTACACACACTATTTCATTTAGCAATTGTACAAATTCTAAAATGGAATAAAAGGGGATTATATTATTCTTGTCTTTGGAATTTCTTAATTTGTCCTCTAAAATAAATTAAATGGCGACTCCACAAACAACAAGTCACATCAACCTTCAACCTCATGGGTCGATTAAAACATTAAATTTTTTATCCCATCATTTGAGACATGTTACCAATCTATTTCCAAATCGAAACCACAATCATTTGAAATCAATTTTGGGGTTTTCGCTTCGGACTTTGAGAAAAAGGGCGAGGTTCACCACTATGAGAGATTAGAATGACCACAATGAGAAAGTGTGCCTCAGGTTTGAACTTTTTGCGACAATTCATATTTCCAAGGAAAATTTGATTAATGTTTGGACCATCCATCAATTTTTTTTTTTATTTTTTTTTCACTCTAACTTTTGCCTAGGCCGCCCTTTTTGGGTTTTCAACCTAGCAAGCGTTTATTTTTATTTTTTTACTTCCAATGGAAGAGCTAGCTTCATGTCTTGAGCAAGCAAAACCTCAAGGAGGGCTTTGTTTATCGGTTGTAATGTAGGCCGGGTTTGGGCTGTGAAAAAGAAGGATATACAGGCTCAAATTCCCCAATTGTACCCCTAGTGTGCATTCCAAGGATTGAATCTTGCCTTGTGACTTCTTCTCTTTGCTTTTGTCCATCACTTCTTCTTTGTATTTGTGTTGACGCTTTCAACATTTCTTGTCTTCGTGTGACGTCTTTGTCAGACTCTTTTTTTTTTTTTGTATATTGACGTCTATTTCAAGTGTTCTTATGCCTTTCTTCTTGTTGAATATGTCCTTATTCTTTTGTTCTTCTTTCTTTGACATTTTGATCTTGTGAAAGGAAACCATAATCTCCTTTTTGTGCACATCTAGAATTCCCACCCCAAGTTTGGTTTTTGGGTTTCAAGAGAGAAAAGGCTCATTTTTTTTTTATTTAAAAGCCCAAGTTGGCTGGCAATGGATTGTATTTGTCATGGATTGACAATGATGATTTTGGGTTCAATGAAAAATGGCCTTCTATCTTTGGTAGAACTTGCTTTTGTCATGAAGCGTTTGAGCTCTTTTGATAAGTTCCTTCTTGGAATTTTGTTTTTTTTTCTTTTATCTCTTTGTGGATCCCTAATTTTTCCTTAGGTCGCCTTTTCGGGTTTTTGACCTAACGGGATTTCATTTCTTTTTTGCATGGATGGTCCATTGTAAGCCCAATTATCATAACACACTTTTGATGAATGTGCAAAAATGTGAAGATCATGACTGGATGTAGAAGAAGGAATTTTGGAAGAAGCGACTCGAGATTCCTTGATGACTTACTTTCCTTGATTGCCCTTTAGGATCCATTCTTTTATTGTTCCAAGTGTTTGACGACAATTTTTATATGAATTGAATGAAAATGATCCCATTACTAATGTAAATTGATTGATCGAGTTATGTGACCTCACGGCTTGTCATTGTTACCTAAGAACTCATTCTCTTATCAAAAGTATTTTTCAAAAAGAATTTTTAATTTTTTTTTTCTTAAAATGATATGAGGAAGTGCGAGTCGTGAAGAATGTTGTTTGTTGAAATTCCTTTTGATGATTGTGATCAAATTTTAAGCAAATGAATTTTAACTGTTGAGGTGTAATTCAAAAATGTGAATTTTAACCATTGAGGTGTGATTCAATTTATGATTTTTCATAACTTGAGAAATGTGTCATCTTAAAAGATGTCTTTCTTGATCCCAAAATTTTACACTACACATCAATAAGACAGACAAAGCAATTCAAACAAAACATTCAACATTTAATGTAAAACCAAATGATGGATTTATGAAGTTTTCACGCACGAGTAATGTTGTTTGTCCTTGTGGGATGTTGATGTAAGAGGAAGCCCATTGGTCAACCTAGTTGGAGGAAGCGACTTGTGAGGTCTTTGCAGAATGGCCGGCTTGAGCGGTCTTGAGCTTGAATCTTGAAACTTAGAGACTTGTATGGTCTTAATAGAACGGTTGGCTTAAGTGACCTTGAGTTCAAATCTTGAGGCTTGAAGACTTGTGTGGTCTTTGTAGAATGGTTGGCTTATGTGGCCTTGAGCTCGAATCTTGAAACTTAGAGACTTGTATGGTCTTTGTAGAATGGTTGGCTTGTGTGGCCTTAAGCTCGAATCTTGAGGTTTAATGAATACTGTTTAGGAGTTTGGGCTTTGTGTGGCCTTTTGTGGAGTATGAGGAATGGTGAAGGTTGTGTGGCTTTTTGGTGGAGTAAATGACTATTTGGGCTTATGTGGCCTCTTGTGGAGTATAGGGAATAGTGAAGCTTGTGTGGCTTTTTGGTGGAGTAAGTGACTGTTTGGGCTTGTGTGACCTTTTGTAGCATGGGTGATTGTTTAGGCTTATTTGGCCTTGAAGCTCAAGTGTTGTGGCCTGTCATTTGAGAGGCTTTGAACTTCAATCTTGTTTTGTACCCATCTATAAAGTATCCTCAATTTGGGTACCAGCTGCAACTATGGCTTTGAAGTTTAGGAAGTATTGCGCAAACAAGTGTTTGTTGTAGGTAGGTAACAAATTCTTAACTACCATTTGCAACTGATCCTCCTCACTAGGCCGAGAGCTCATTTGGATGGCTTTTGCCCTCCATCTCGTAATGAAAGACGAGAAGGTCTCCTTGGTATCTTGTTTGGTAGTCTCAAGATCCCTCCTTGTAACATCCACTTCATTGTTAAACCGATATTGTTTGAAAAATTTCGAGCAAATGTCTTCCCACGTGTTGGTGCGGGAGTCTTTCAAATTGAAAAACCACTTCAAAGCCACACCTGTAAGGGTGTTCTGAAATAGTTGTGCCAAAATCTCGTTATCGGCCCCCAACGGGTGCATGGCCCTTGTATACATTTTCAGATGCGTTATTGGACAACCTATGCCATTAAACTTGTCTAGTGATGGCAGCTTGAACTTCAGGGGTAATCGGGCCTTAGGGAAAAGAGATAATGATTGTAGATCCACCACCTCGTTAAATCTATAGGTCCTTTTGATAACCTTCTCCATTTGCTCCACCCTTTGGAGTAGCCTTTTCTCGGACTCGGTCATAGGTGAACTCATTGTAACCAATACTTTGTTCTCGGTGTTGGACCCCCTTGGCGTAACTTGAGATTCTTTAGATAGCAAATGTTGGGAAATTTTTTGTATGTCTTCTCTCAATTGTGTTTGGCCCACGACCAAAGTGTGCAGCAATTCTTTCAACTCATTGGATTTAGAATTACTACTTTCCCCCATGGCAAAAGATAGGCTCTTGGAAGAAACTGGTGATTCTTGTTCGGACTAGGAGTCACTTGGGCTTGGACTATCACTGAACAACAATCTCTTCAACTTCGAAGATGATGAAGAACAATCTTCCAAACGTCCCCTTTCTTCACGAGTCAAAACCTTATCCTGCATACTATAAGACTCTCATTTTAGACTCATGTTATTCAATTTGATTAGCCTTTATTGGGCCTTGAGAAAAATGATTATTTACCTAGGCCATGTTGGACCTAATGGGCAATGATAATTGGTTTAGACCTTGTTGGGCCTTACCGAAAAAAAGTTTCACCTAAGGCTTGTCGGGCCTAACAACAAGTGAGAAAATGTTATTTTCTTTAAGCCTTGTTGGGCCTAACTGATAAGTCATGAAATATGACTTATTTACATGCATTTTAGAGTGATTCTATTGGGGTTGTGTTGCATTTCATGTCTAATTACACTTAAATGGATGTTTGTTATTCAATTCATTAAATTACATGATTTATGCATTTAAGTGTATTAATTTAATCTCTTATATGTTAATTTGGGCTATGTTTGATTGTAGGCACAAGCTAGATCAGATTAGAGTTAAATATCACAAGCTGGAAGGAGCAAAAGAGAAGAAAAGATGTGCAAATTAATGTTTAAAAAGAAAAAGAAAAACAAAGCCCACAAGCCCAAAAGGCCCACATGGCCACTAAAGCCCACAAGCTCACATCATCCATTGTACTTGCATCACACAGGATTAAAGATTCAAGGAGCTTAAATGAAGTCATGCGTGGGAGCTTGCTTTGTTAGTGGATTACATGCTTTCTTTTTCTGCTGCATCATACTCGATTATTTTTCCAATGGAGCCCTAAATGAAAGAAGCATGGATAGCAATTAGAGAGTAGTAGCCGCCAAGGAGTATCATTATTATTATTATTTTTAGTTTTCTCTCTAGTTTTCTCTCTAGATATTATTTTCTCTAGTTTTCTTTTTTTTTAACCATGATTGGCTAAGTCTCTTGTTAGGGCTAGAGGCTATGTTTTCTGTATAAAGGTATGAATACTTGTAGTCCCTTCTATTTTTAATGTTAAATACAGTTGATTGTTAATTATTTGATTCCTATTAATGTATGTTTTATTCTGTACTTTCTATAAGTTCAATCATGTTTTTCTTATGATTAAGGGGGAATATTGCATGGTTTTAATTAGGTTTCGTGTTATATAAATTGGAAGGTCTTTCTAATTATTACTCTAGTCACTTTATTTTCTCCAGTAATATAGTGTTCCTGAGTTTTATTAGTTCAACCATGTCAAGAGCTTTTTAAAAGGAAAATAATCAACTTGTAAACTGTTATTTGAACAAGATTTTTAATCGGGATTACAAGGAATCATACTGGTATAGAAAAAACACCCTAAAACCCTAGTGCCTTTTTACATATATTCTTTAGAAAATTTCCACAAACCAAATCTATTTTACCCTTCTTATATATTGAATTACATTATCTTTTGAAAACACAAACTCCCTGAGGATCGACAATCCCTTACACGTACTACAAGGTACCGTTTATTATTAAGCGACATCAATTTTTGGCGCCGTTGCCGGTGAGTTTCGGCTTATTCAAGAGATAATTTTTTTTTGGTAATTTCATTCCATTCTCTTTTCATTTTGTTTTTCTTTTAGTTATTTTCTTTTATTTGTTTATTTTGTTGCTTTGACTTGTTTTGTTTTACTGTGTATGAGCATTTGGGTTAGAAACAGCAAAGGTAGATTGGAAACTTTTGAGACACTTTTTGGAAGTCTATTTGATACACCTACAAGCTCACCCATATCTTCCATCATGGCTGAAGAAAGAGTAATTCCACCTGAGGCACCTAGGATGACCATGTATCAGCTGCTGCACCCTACTCAAAGCTCCATTCCGTCATGCATTATGTTTCCTCCAAATGCACCTCATGTGGAGATCAAATAAGGGCTAATGGCCATACTTCCAGATTTCAGGGGATTGGAGAATGAGAACCCATATGTGCATGTGAGAGCATTTGAAGAGGTGATTGGTAGCTTCTATGCACAGAATGTGATTGAGACTGCCAAGTTGAGGTTCTTTCCATTCTCACTCAAGGACAAGGCTAAGGGTTGGTTGTACACACTGAAGCCTAGGTCCATAGGAAGTTGGGGGGAGATGACTCAAGAGTTCTACAAGAAATTTTTTTCCTCCTCACAAGGTCTAACAAGTAAAGAGGAAGATCTCTAATTTCGCCCAAGGAAACGATGAGACACTATTCATGGCATAGGAAAGATTCAAGGATACCTACAACTTCTACCCAACACATGGATATGACACTTAGAGGTTGGTAAGTTACTTTTATGAAGGACTCCAACCTAGATACCGTCAATTCGTTCAAATTGCACGTGGAGGTGGATTCTTACAAAAGGAGCCTGAAGATGCTATAAACTACTTGGATGAGATAGCTGAGAATTCCAACACATAGAATGGACCAAGTCCCTTAGATTCCACAAACCAAAACAGAAGTAGTACTACCACATCTGGTGGTAATGTTTTCAGACTAAAGGAAGAGGACAACATAAATGCCAAGATCAGTTTATTGACTAAAGAGATAGAGGCACTCAAGCTGAAGGGAAGTAGAGGTGTAAATGCTGTCTACAGAGAGGATTCTATGGAGGCATGCCGGATTTGCCAAGAGATAGATCATACCACAAGTGCATGTAAGTCTCTATCTCAGTTCCTGAATATGCCAGAAGAATAAGTGTGTGCATTCAACCGGTATAGGCCAAATAATTCTTCATATTCGAACAATTATAATCCAAATATGAGAAATCATCCATATTTGAGTTATAAGAGTGAGAATGTGTTGAATCCCACTGGTCCAAGGAACTTTGACACCTCACATACTATTTCATCATCATCTAGACTGCCTTTGGAAGATGTGCTTTACACATTCATACAGAAATAAAGTGAGCAAAATTAAAAGTTTGATACCATGTTTACAAGAATTGATGAAGAGATGAGAGAGACCAAGAGCCAAGTAGCAAGACTCACAGAGGCATTGAGTAGGACTGAAAGAGGGAAGCTTCCTTCCCAAACTCAACCTAATCCCAATAATCAGAGTGCAAAGGTTATCAACACAGACAAGTTTGAGGAAGTCAAGTCCATTACAATTTTGAGAAGTGGTAAGGAAATTGAAAAGGATGCTCCTAAAGCTAATGAGAAATCCAAAGAGACCCCAGCTAAAAATGATGAGAGTGAGATAGCTAAATCCAATGATATTGAGGAATGCCCATTCCCTACACCATTCCCACAAGCCCTGAAATTACCCAAGAATTTGGATGTCACAAGTGAGATTTTGGAGCATTTGCATCAAGTTAAGGTTAACTTGCCTCTATTGAATCTCATCAAGCAAATGCCTCTCTATGCCAAGGTAATTAAGGACTTATGCACTGTCAAGAGAAAGCATCATGTGAAGAAGACTGCATTCTTGACAGAACAGGTAAGTGCCATCATCCAACACAAGGTCCCACCAAAGTTCAAGGATCCGGGCTGCCCTACTATCTCTTGTACTATTGGAGATTACAATATTAAGCGTACATTGCTAGACCTTGGGGTCAGTGTAAATTTACTTCCTTTTTCTGTCTATCTACAACTCGGGTTAGGTGAGTTAAAACCTACATTTGTTACCTTACAGTTAGCAGACCGCTCTGTAAGGAAGCCGAGGGGGGTGGTTGAGGATGTACTGGTAAAGGTTGAGAATTTCTATTATCCTGTTGATTTTATCATTTTGGATATTGAACCTACTTTACATCCTAGTGCTAATATTCCTATCATCTTAGGTAGACATTTCCTTGCCACAGCTAATGCTTTGATTAATTGCAGGAATGGAAGAATGAAGATCACCTTTGGTTCTATGACTGCTGAGCTCAACATTTTCAATGTGAACCCACAACAGTTGGTGGATGAAGAGTGTGAATATGTGAACTTCATTGAGGCAGCACCTCAAGAAGAGTTTAATAAAAATTGTTTTTCTGACCCTTTTGAAACTCTTCTTGTTGATTCTATTGTTTCTAATGAATTAAAACCTACTGCTAAACTATTTGATTCTTCTTTGTTGGATTCTTTGCAGATTTTGGAAGAAGAACAAGTAATTGAAGCTAAGAATCCTCCAAGAAGTAAGAAGAAATCCTTACTTGCATATTCAGATGCACCAAAGCTAAGGTTGAAGAAAACACCAAAAGGTTTACCACTTGCATCCATTGAACCACATGCCACTTCTGCTGTGGAAGTTCCTTCCAAGGAGAGTGTGGATCAGGAAGTTGAGAAGGCAGGTGAGAAAACCAAGTTCTTTGAGAAGTACAAAACGAAGAGGAAAGTACTTCAAGATACAAGATTGTCAAAGAAATTGCTGAATAGTTCCAAAGGAGTGGCTTTGCATGTTGCCAAGATGAAGAGTGCCAGAGGAAGCAACTATTCCTTTGGAGGATCCCGTTCAGGGGGATGAATTTTCTGTTTCTACCTTGTAATTGTACATTAGTTAGTTTATTTTGTTTTTGTTTTTGATTTGTTTTGTTTTTGTTTTGGGTATCTAACCATTTTGCAGGAAATAGCTTGAGGAGTTCATCATCATATCAGGTGCTTTCTTTCCTTTTTCCCTTGTTCTTTCATTTCAAGACTTGTCTTTGATTCTCACATACATTTGTTTGAACATTGAGGACAATGTCAACTTTAAGTTGGGAGGAGTATTGATTGTTTGTTTGATTGTGTGATGAACTTTGTGTTGCTTCTTGTTGAGTAGTTTAGAAACCATTTGTTTTCATTTAAAAAAAATCAGAAAATTGAGAAAAAGAAAAAAAAAAAAAATTGTTTGGTTTGCAATGATGTCTTTGATTTATGCTATGTTCACATGCATCTTTGTTATCTTTGAGAATCTTGTTAAACTTTGAACTTTGGTTTGAAGTCATTAGTGAGCTTAAGCATATGAACACATGATTATTTGATTAAGATATTTGAATATGGCCATCTATTACTTGCATTTAAGTATTAAGTTTTACACTTGTACACCTTAAACTAAGCCCTAGAACACTAACATGTAATCTGTGGGAAATGAGATATGCATCCAATTGTTACTAAATTAAAAGTGGTTGACTTGTTAGTTGATTAGCCTTGGCATAAAGAAGAAAAAAAAAATTGAAATAGCTAACCATAAGAGCCTATGTCAAAAGAGGTAAATAATTCACATGGTTGAGATATGAGTGACTAGTCTAACTTCGTAGCCTTTTTGACTTGAGTAAGTAAACTCTTAAGGGTGTCTCTACACCTAGTGCCCCTTGAGCTAACTGGTTCGAGAGTCATTGGTCTAACACTTGATACATGAGTCAATTAGAAAGCTTAATGAAGTTAGACATTGCACAGTCCTCACATAAATAAATAAATAAATAAACTTCTATACCTTGATTGATTATTCTAATGAGAATTCCATTGTCCTTCATGATTATATTGAAAAGATATTGAAGTCCCATGATTCTAAGTTAGTTCACTTCACACATCAAGGAACTTGTGTAGCTTTTAATGATGAATTTCAAGTGATTGTGGCCTAGTTAGAATTTCTAAAGATTTGAAATTGAGGTTGACTTGTTTAAGTTTGCTTATGATTAAAAACCATTGTTTGTGTGACACTTTATTCTCATTCGATAGCATGATGTTGTATGTGTTTAATTGTGAATCAAGACTGAGCATTTGATAGCGTTTGTGGGTATCACTTTTGGTAAACCCTCACAAAACTATAACTCGTCCACTAGGGACACCTAGGGGTTTGAAGACTTATTGCATATGCTAAATACAATCGAGAGTGCCAGCAAAAGTGGCTTTGTTAGTTTGTTTTCATTTGTGTTTTGTTGTTTTCATTGTTTTTAGTTTGCTAGGGACTAGCAAAATTCAGGTTGAGGAGTGTGATAAGTTATGAAATATGACTTATTTACATGCATTTTAGAGTGATTCTATTGGGGTTGTGTTGCATTTCATATCTAATTACACTTAAATGGATATTTGTTGTTCAATTCATTGAATTACATGATTTATGCATTTAAGTGTATTAATTTAATATCTTATATGTTAATTTGAGTTATGTTTGATTGTAGGCACAAGCTATATCAGATTAGAGTTAAATATCACAAGCTGGAAGGAGCAAAAGAGAAGAAAAGATGTGCAAATTAATGTTTGAAAAGAAAAAGGAAAAAAAAGCCCACAAGCCCAAAAGGCCGACATGGCCACTAAAGCCCACAAGCTCATATTATCCATTGTACTCGCATCACACAGGATTAAAGATTCAAGGAGCTTAAATGAAGTCATGCGTGGGAGCTTGCTTTGTTAGTGGATTGCATGCTTTCTTTTTCTGCCGCATCATACTAGATTATTTTTCCAATGGAGCCCTAAATGAAAGAAGCGTGGATAGCAATTGGAGAGTAGTAGCTGCCAAAGAGTATCATTATTATTATTTTTTTTAGTTTTATCTCTAGTTTTATCTCTAGATATTATTTTCTCTAGTTTTCTTTTTTCTTAACCATGATTGGCTAAGCCTCTTGCTAGGGCTAGGGGCTATGTTTTCTGTATAAAGGTATGAATACTTGTAGTCCCTTCTATTTTTAATGTTAAATACCATTGGTTGTTAATTATTTGATTCCTATTAATGTATGTTTTATTTCGTACTTTCTATAAGTTCAATCATGTTTTTCTTATGATTAAGGGGGAATATTGCATGATTTTAATTAGGTTTCATGTTATATAAATTGAAAGGTCTTTCTAATTATTACTCTAACCACTTTATTTTCTCCGGTAATATAGTGTTCCTGAGTTTTATTAGTTCAACCATGTTAGGAGTTTTTTAAAAGGAAAATAATCAACTTGCAAACTGTTATTAGAACAAGGTTTTTAACCGGGATTACAAGGAATCATACTGGTATAGAGAAAACACCCTAAAACCCTAGTGCCTTTTTACATATATTCTTTAGAAAATTTCCACAAACCAAATCTATTTTACCCTTCTTGCATATTGAATTACATTGTCTTTTGAAAACACAAACTCCCTGAAGATTGACAATCCCTTACACGTACTACAAGGTACCGCTTATTATTGAATGACATCACTAACGATGGGTTGAAAAATGTTCTTTTTTATTTAGGCCTTGTTGGACCTACCAAAAACATGTTATTTTTCGTAGGTCTTGTTGGACATAATGACATGTTAGAAATGTTGTTCTTTCAAACTGTAGGAAAATTTCATTCAAGCAACAACTTAAACTTTAGGCCTTTTTTTTTTTTTTTTTTTCCATTAAGAGTATTACCCAATGTATGATAAAATTGATGAATTTTGACTAGTTGAAGTGTAATTCAAAAATATGAATTTTAATCCTTTAAGGATGTTATTAATTATACGATGAAATAATGAATTTTAACTATTTAAAACGTAATCCAAAATGTGAATTTTAATCTGTTGAAGATGTAATTAATGATGTGAACTATTTAAAGTATTATTAAAAATGTGGTGAATTTTAATCAATTAAGATGTAATTCATGATATGTTTAAATTTTAACCATTTAAGGTCTTATTCAAAAAATGTGGTGAATTTTACTCAATTAAGATGTAATTCATGATGTAATTAAATTTTAACCCTTTAAGGTGTTATTTAAAATGTGTGGTGAATTTTAATTAATTAAGATGTAATTCATGATGTATTTAAATTTTAACCCTTTAAGATGTAATTTAAAAGATGTGGTGAATTAATCCATTAAGATGTAATTCAATATTTGATTAAATTTAAACCATTTAAGGTGTTATTAAAAAATGTAGTGAATTTTAACCCATGAAGATGTAATTCATGATGTATTTAAATTTTGACCGTTAAGGTGTTATTTAAAAAGTGTGGTGAATTTTAATCAATTAAGATATAACTCATGATATGTTTAAATTTTAACCATTTAAGGTGTTATTTAAATAATGTGGTGAATTTTAATCCATTAAGATGTAATTCATGATATGTTTAAATTTTAATCATTTAAGATGTTATTAAAAAAAAAAAATGTCTACGCAGATTTTTGACTAGGTAAAGTAATGCAGGAATGGGGTATACAATAACTTCATCCAATGTTGTAGTCAACCTAGAGAATAATAAAGAGGTATTCTTGTACAAGAATGTGAAGTTAAGAAGAGAGTAACATAATCGGTATGAAACAACATGCCTTTAAAGTGTAAAAACCTATTATCTTCAGTAACACCTTCACTTCTCTATATTCTTCCCAAGGCTAAAAGCGATAAGCCACGTTTCAAAGTCTCCACCTAATTGAAGAAAGATGTAAGATTTTGGCTGAAAGACGATTATTGTAGAATGAAAGTTAGATGGTTACCATAAAATTAGCAGTGGTAACCCTATACTCATACTTGCCAGCTTTCTTAGACTACACAATAAGTATGGCTTGTGAACTCGTAAGAAATGTCAATGCAAGTGTAACAATGGACCTATAACAAAAACAAACAATTAAATTACTATCTTAATTATAATTTGGGTTTTGATTAGAAAACAAAAACTCATACTTGCGCTTCCATTTGGACTTTTCAACGGTAGCCACTCCTCCCAATGTAGATTTACTCTTTATGTCTGTAACGGGAAAAATAATAAGATAGTAGGTTTTCAGAGACAGACCTTTCCTAGTGAGGTTGTGAAGATCACCTTTAAACTGAAAGAGTGGCTCCTGCACAGCACAAATCAAATGAGAAGGAAAAAGTCTCCGGTGTTGGGGACTGATTACCCTCCGATGGTAAAGTCAGTCAAGAGTGTTTAGAAGCAATATGATAGTGAAAATATGTTTTTTCTTTTCTGTGAAGGTTCTTGCGTACCTGGTTTCTGGTTAAGAATTGCCTTTTATAGGCCCTCCCAAGACAGCTCACCTGTCCTTTGAGTTAATGAACCTGTTTCCCAAAAGGGGATGGTATCCCCTGATGGGACATGCAAATATCCGGCTGCTCCAGCTTGCGTGATCTGCCTTACTACATTAATGACTGCTTATTCCCACGTGGGTTATTGCCAGACAGGTCACTTCGCCGTAAGATAATTAATGTCTTCAGCCACTAGGCTGATGAGCATTTAATGTGAGATTCAACGAATCTGTAGATTGGAGCGGCACGTCAGAGTTGGGTAGGTCCGGTCTGGTGTGGGTATTACCCGTGCCGGTCATACACATAGGGTCCGTGCCGACCTCGTTAGCTCGAATACAAACTCTAAATGCCTTGCAGGGCTTAGAACCACTTTTATCCTCACAATAGCCCCTCAGTCCAACCTTCACAGTGTTAACTAGTGTGGGACGGCCTGAAATTGTCCGTACTACATCCCGCCTGCCGTGCCAACGATCCCAATTCGTGCAACCCCTCGTGTTCCGTGTATTTGCAATGATGATCCTGGGATAACGTGAGTTGTCAAATCGTGACGTCACGGCAGTCCTAGAGCCGTCGCTCTGTTTACGAAATCATGATGGGCCCCTTTAATGTGGCTTCCCTTGCACGTTTTTCCATCTTTTGCCTATAAGTACCATTTCTTTTTCTTCTGATAACTTTGCTTACCTCTCATACGCACAAGCTCTTGCACTCTTGAGTCCTCTCTCTTTCTCGTCCCTTCGTCGCATCCGTATTGTCTATGCCTCCATCTGTAAGTCGTCCTCCTCATAACTCTTTCTTTCTTTCCTTTTTCGTCTTTTTCTGGGGATTAGGTCTTAGGCAATGGGTAGAAAGAAGACGGTGAAAGGGGGTAAATTGTGCCGTTTCGTGAACACGTCTGAGGCAATGGCGGTGTTCCGGCATGTGTACGAGATTCCCAACGATGTGGGACTGAAGTACGTGCACTGGTCAGATGCACTTATCCCCGCCACAGGAAATCTTCTCATCCCTGTGGTGGCAATTGTGGAGGGGGGAGTCTGTTTTCCCATGGATCCCTTAGTGGCGGATTTCCTTGACCATTTGCGACTCTCCCCTTCCCAAGTGAACCCAAACGTCTTTAGGATAGTGATGGGTACGGTGGAGTTGAATAAAAGGCTAGGTTTAGACCTTGGTATACATGATATACTCCGGACCTACATCCTTCACCACAGCTCAAAAACTGAAGCTTACTCACTCTGTCCTAGAGACATTGATTTCACATTGGTGAACGGCTTGCTGGACACCAATCGTGGCTTTAACGAGGACTACTTAATAGTGTCCGGATAGTGGTTTTTATCGGGGCATAAGTGCCCCACTAAAGATGGGGTTCCAGGTCCGTACTTGTCCAATGCTGTATTGTGATTAGGTTCGGCACGGACAGATAATGGTTCGGTACTGACTTCTCTTTTTTTTATATCCGTGCAGATTCTCGAAGGAGAAATCCCCGAAAGGGTTTAGTAAATATCAATAGCCTTCGCGAGGCCTGGGAGAGTGAGCTCTGCACGGACGATAACGCACAGCCATGCTCCGCCCCTCTGCTACTCCGCCTTGTCTCCCGGACAAGCTCTTACTTGGCCTGCAGACTAGTGAAGGACATCCAGGCCGCTCGAGCTAACCCGGCCAACCTCGCTTTGCCTCCAATAAACATCCGAGAGTTGCTTGACGTGGACGCGCCCGACATGTCAGGAATTAACTTGAGGAATTTGCTTCCACGGAACCGCGAGGGCACTCTGAATCCGTGCCGGTCCAGTCCACTCCGGCCCGAAGCAAGAGGGCCAAGGTGGAGAGCTCTACTGGGCCCAGCCGACCGGCCACTTCTGCTCAGCCTGGTACGTCAGCCTCAGCTACCCAAAGGGCGGTCCATGTTACCCAACTGGGTAATGTTGTCCGTTCTGGTACGCCAATCCGGTCTGGCATCAGGTCCGCTGGGGAAGGATCCATACGCTTGTGGGCCCCGCGCATGTAGTACAGGGGAGCAGATCCAGTAGCAGAAACGGACTGTATCCTCCCCGTTAGTGATGCGAGGAGTGCTACGGTAGCCAGCGCTCTGAGCCAAGCTGTCCGCCTTCCCTTAGACATGGAGGAGTGGAGGAAGGCTGCTGATGACGAGCTCATCAGCAACCTAAGAAGGGGTCTGCTCATGGTACATACAAAAGACTTAATTTCGTTTTTCTGTAAGTGTTGCTTTTTTTTTTTTTGCTTTATTCTAGCTTTTGACTTTGCCGTGCTGCAGGGAGTCCAAGCTTCTTTGGAGCTGGAGGACCGATTTCGGACCAACAAGGACCACATTTCCCATGCTAACGTCCTGGCCACCAAGTACCATGACGCGAAGAAAATGGCATCAGAGGCCAAAAGTCTGGCCGAGGCTGCAGACTCAAAGAGGGTGGAAGCTGAGGAGTCCCTCAGTGAAGCGCTGGACTCGCTTACCAAAGCCGAGGATAAAGTCCGGGCTCTGGAGCTGGAGCTTGAGCGCGTCAAGAAAGAGGCGTATGAAAGTGGGAGCAAGGATGCTCAGGACGAGATGGGACGTCAGCTCCCCGGCTTGTGCAATCTGTATTACACGGATGCCTGGGACGATGCCCTTGCCATGCTGAACTCCGGGCAGACTATGCTTCCATCCAAGCCAATCAAACTGCCCTTCCCTGGTGCCGTTCCGCCCCCTCCTCCCGAGACAGTTCTCAACTCCCCTCTTCCTCAACTGGGCGCTATGGTGGATTTGGAAGAGGTGGAGTCAGCTGAAGCAGCGGGACCAGCTCATGACGATCCTCAAGACGCTCCTGATGGTGGGAGTGCAGCTCCAGATGATGCTGGTCCGGGCAATTTGTAATACTTTTGTTTAAGCTCCTTTGCTTTTCCTTTTCTTTTGAAAAACTTAAGACATTTTGCTTCATGTATGTAAGTTTTTTTTTAAAGTGAAGGACCTCATTTGTGTTTGCTCTTTGTTTTATGAATGAATGAATGACCCGTGCCGGTCCAATTATCTACGGCACGGTATAGGCAGATCTAGGCCGTTCCACTAACCATTGGTGCCCTGCCGCATAACGTAAGTGGATGTATTGAGAATTCAGTACGGCCAGAATTTATTGCCGTTCTAACTAACCACGTGATACATTAATCAAGAAATTAAGTGCCTGGCACGGCGTCGCTATAGCGCCGTTCTGACATATCATAACGATGTTTTCAATGAAACTTATCATAATGGCGTTAGTCAAGAAGATAGAAGTACTTGGCGCGGCCAGCTATCACTACCGCTCTAACATACTAAGCAAGATACTAAGTAAGTAAATAATTGAAATGTTTGGCACGGCCAAATATTACTGCCGCTCTGACACACTAAGTAAGATACTAGGCAAGTAAATAATTGAAGT
Source organism: Fagus sylvatica (assembly GCA_907173295.1). NCBI lineage: Eukaryota > Viridiplantae > Streptophyta > Magnoliopsida > Fagales > Fagaceae > Fagus > Fagus sylvatica. Next base: position 15,829,632 of record OU015768.1, on the reverse strand, counting down.
GTTTGGCACGGCCAACTGTTACTGCCGCTCTAGCATACCATGCATATTATTTAGGCAAGTAAACAAAAAGAAGTTTTTGGCACGGCCATGTATTATTGCCGTTCTGCAACATCATAGGTAGAGTTATAAGCAAAATGTTAAGCAAATTGTGTACCTGCAAGAATCAGGGATTGATGTTGCTCTGCCCCGTTGAAGAATTCATAGGCCAGAGATCTGAGCATGACCTGGACTCCAATGCCGTTCCGCAGTGACATCTGAAGTTCTGCAGGTGAAGTACCTAGCATGGCTAGGGTTTTTTGATATCACTCTACCAGACCACTTGGGGATTTATAGGCAGAGGACCTGGGCGTGGCCAGGCTTTTTATGCCGTTCCGCCGTACCATTTGAGGATTTATGGGCGAAACACCTAGCATGGCTAGGGTTTTTGATATCACTCTACCAGACCACTTGGGGATTTATAGGCAGAGGACCTAGGCGTGGCCAGGCTTTTCATGTCGTTCCGCCGTACCATTTGAGGATTTATGGGCGAAACACCTAGCATGGCTAGGGTTTTTTCTTATATCACTCTACCAGACCACTTGGGGATTTATAGGCAAAGGACCTGGGCGTGGCCAGGCTTTTGTTGACATTTTGGTCGATCCATATCTCAGCATCATGTGTGACAAAAGTTTTTGTATTTCAGAAAAATCATAGGAAACATACTGAAGTTTTTTATCTGTACAACTTTTTGGTTTACCTCTCTATTGATAAAATTTTTTCAGGTTGCTTATATTCCAAGGCCGTTTGAGGGGTTTGTCGTCCATCCCTTTGAGATTGAATGCCCCCAATCCGGCCTCTGAGACAATCTGGTAGGGCCCTTCCCAATTTGCTCCTAATTTGCCCTGAGTAGGGTCCCTCCTGCTTCCTAGTACTTTCCATAACACCAAGTCTCCTGGCACAAGGATCCGCTCACTTACACTTTTTCCGTATCTCTTCTTTAGGTCGCTCTGGTTGGATGCCAGTCTGATCATGGCAAGGTCTCTGTGTTCCTGAGCCAGATCTAAATCTTTTGCTAGCACAAGCTCGTTGTTATCCTGATCATATTCTTCTGAACGCACGGTGGGAAGTCCTACTTCGAGCGGAATGACGGCCTCAACCCCATAAGTGAGAGAGTATGGGGTTTCTCCAGTTGAACTTCGAGGCGTTGTCCTGAACGTCCATAGTACGGTAGGTAGCTCCTCTACCCATCTTCCCTTGGCTTCTTCTAATCTCTTCTTGATTCCATTGAGGATTACCTTATTGGATGACTCTGCCTGTCCGTTTCCTTGTGGGTAGGCCGGGCTGGAGAAGTGGTTTCTGATTCCAAAATCTGAGCAGTACTTCCTGAATGGTCCGCTGTCAAACTGTGTGCCGTTGTCGGACACGAAACACCTGGGTATGCCAAAGCGAGTTATTATGTTCTTCCAGACGAACTTTCTTGATTCGGAATCGGTAATGCGTGCGAGGGGCTCCGCTTCAACCCACTTAGTGAAATAATCTGTTGCCACGATAAACCATTGTCTGTTCCCTGTTGCACGAGGTAGCGGTCCGACAAGGTCTAGCCCCCACTGTGCAAATGGCCAGGGGCTAGATATGGGGTTTAGCTGGGATGCCGGCTTATGTATGGCTGGAGCGAATAACTGGCACTTCTAGCAGCGTTTGACATATTGGGTCGCATCTTTCTGCATATATGGCCACCAGTAGCCTTGACCGATCGCTCTGTGGGCCAACGATCGCCCTCCAGTATGACTACCGCATACTCCCTCGTGGATCTCGTAGAGCAAGTTCGAGACCTGGTCCGGATGCACACAAAGGAGATAGGGTCTCGTATATGACTTTTTGTATATCTTTCCTTCTCAGGAGACCCAATACCTTGTTGCTGTCTTGCGAATCTTAGCCGCTTCTTTCTAGTCCGCTGGTAATATGTCTTTTGATAAGTATCCCAGTATGGGGTCCATCCAGCTAGGCCCCATCTCGACTTGACATACGCTTGCCTAGCCGCCCTTTACTATGCTTGGTGAATCCTGCACTTCTACGGTTATTGTTCTCCTGAACTCTGGCGCCACAGAAGATGCAAGCCCCGCAAGCGAATCAGCGTGCCCATTGTGCTCTCGGCCCACTCTTTCGATGTTGAATTTACCGAAGCCCTTCAGAAGATTTCTAGCCAAGTCAAGATAAGCTATCATCCTTTCGTCTTTTGCCATGTATTCGCCAATCAATTAATTGACTATCAGCTAAGAGTCGCAGTGAATGGTAAGGGGATCAGCCCCTAGTCGTTTAGTAGCTCTGAGGCCGTACAAGAGTGCTTCATACTCAGCTTCGTTGTTGGAGGCGCTGAATCCCAATCTGACTGCTTGCTCCAAAAGTTCTCCCTCTGGCGAAATCAGGACTATTCCTAGGCCGGAACCCCTGGAGTTTGCCGCTCCGTCAACATACAGCACCCAGCCCTTCTTTTCGAGGTCTCGCTCAGTATCCTTGCGGTGTTCTCCCTCAGTAAGTATGCTGTCGCCTGGCGCGAACTCTGCTATGAAATCGGCCAGCACCTGTCCCTTTATTGCCATTCTGGGTTTGTACCGCACATCATACGCCCCAAGCTGGGCTCCCCACTTGGATATCCGACCGCTGAAGTCCGAGCTTCTGAACAAGGCCTTCAAAGGTAGAGAAGTCAGGACGATCATAGTGTGGGCTTGAAAGTAGTGGGGGAGCTTCTTTGCAGTTACGAACAGTGCAAGGGCAGATTTCTCCAGTGGCAGGTACCTTGTCTCTGCCCCGTTCATGGTCTTGCTGGTGTAATAAACCGGTCGCTGCTCCCCCGACTCATCTCGTATGATCGCCGCGCTGACGGCTTTATCTGATACCGCTCGATAAATATAGAGAGGTTCGCCTTCCTTAGGTGAGGAGAGCAATGGAGGGGCTGACAGGTATTTCTTCAGCTGTTCAAACGCGTGATCGGACTCTTCGCTCCACGCAAAGCTTTTACCTTTCTTGATCAAGTCGAAGAATGGTCGGCACTTCTCAGCTGACTTAGAGAGGAATCGGTTGAGAGCGGCGGCCATGCTTGTTAGCCTCTGAACTTCTCTGACATTTTTGGGGGGTTGTAGCCCCTGTATGGCTGCTATCTGGTCTGGGTTTGCTTCTATGCCGCGCTGAGTCACCAAAAAACCCAAAAACTTCCCTGAGCCTACTCTAAATGCGCACTTTGAAGCGTTGAGCTTCAGGTTGTGCCTTCTGAGAATACCGAAGACCCGCTCCAAATCTTCCATGTGATCCGTGCCCTTGACGCTTTTGACAACCATGTCATCAATATACACTTCAACGGTCCTTCCCAGAAGTTCTGAGAACATCTTAGTGACCATCCTCTGGTAGGTTGCTCCAGCATTCTTCAATCCGAAGGGCATCACCTTATAGCAGAAAACCCCTCGGGGTGTGATAAACGCGGTTTTTTCCTGATCTTCCTTCCTCAGGGCTATCTGGTGGTACCCTTGAAAGGCATCTAAGAAGCTCATCCTTTCGTGGCCAGTAGTAGAGTCCACCAACTGATCTATCTTCGGGAGCGAGAAAGGATCTTTCGGACAGGCTTTATTCAGATCTGTAAAGTCTACACAGACCCTCCATTTTCCATTTTTCTTCTTCACAACAACAGTGTTGGACAGCCATTATGGGTACAGAACTTCCCGAATGGCTTCGATCTTTAAGAGCCGTTCCACTTCTTCCCGCACGGCCTCGGCATGCTGTGGTGCCGTTCTTCTCGCTTTCTGGATTACTGGCTTATACTCAGGCGAAACATTCAGTTCATGGCAGACGAACTCAGGATCCACTCCGGGCGCTTCATATGGAGTCCAAGTAAAGACGTCTTGATATTTGTCGAGAAGGATCAACAACTGTGATTTGTGCTCCTGGGTCAGAGAATCGCCTATCAAGAACTGCCTTTGTGATTCACCTTCGGTTATTGTTAGTGGTACAAGTTTCTTCACACACTTTTCTTGGGAATGGCGTTCTTCACTGTCCTCCCCACCCTGTAATTGCTATTTGCCCCCATCGGGGCCTTCCTTTGCTTCTTGGGGGTGTTGGTCCCTCTGTTTGACTGCAGCCACCAAGCACTGTTTTGCCGCCAGTTGGTCCCCCATGATTTCCATAATGCCTTGCAGTGTTGGGAACCTCAGACGCTGGTGGAGTGTGGAGGGGACCGCCCTCATTCAATGTAGCCATGGTCTTCCCAAGATGGCATTATAAGGAGAGAAAGTATTTAGGACAAAGAATTCAGTCGGGGATGAGACCATTCTAGCCTTGACATTGATTATCACTTTTCCGGATGGGATGACCGTTTCCCCGGAGAACCCGCTGAGCGGTCCTTCTGTGCGGCTCAAGTCTTTCTTCCCGAGGCCTAAGCCTCTAAATAGTGACTCATACATGATCTCGACCGAACTGCCAGGATCTATGAGGACTCTCTTGACATCGAACTCCCCGATCCGCAGAGTTATCACTAAAGCGTCAGAGTGGGGGAGCTGCACTCCTTCAAGGTCTTGGTTACTGAAAACAATCTCCTCCACTGATTCTTTCCTTAAGGGAGTGGGAGCCATTTGGGGCGAGTCTTGAACTTGGAACACCTCTCGCAGATGTGCCGCCCTCCTCATCTCTCCCCTTTGGTCGTGGCAAGTTGATCCAAAATGAATCACGTCAATGATTCCTACGGGGGCTGAGGCTTTCACATTGATCCTTGGCACTTCGACGTTCTGATAGGGACTCTTTGTCTCATCCACATATTGCTTGAGGTGCCCATTTTTTACCAGATGTTCCAAATGGTACCTGTAAGCCCGGCAGTTCTAAGTCAGATGCCCGTGTTCCCGATGATAGTTGCAGTATGGCTTTGTTTCCTTGGTCGCAGGGTCACCAGGCAGCTTCGGAGGCCATTCGAAGTAGGGCTTATCCTTGATGAGGGGGAGGAGCCGATAGATCGGTTCTTTGAAAGTCGTGTACACGGCCAGGCACACTCCGGGCTCGGACGTCCCTGCTGAACCTTTGGCTTTCCTTGCCCGGCGTGATTCGCCTCAGGGCTCTGGTTGCGCTGCCTTTCTGTCAACAAGGGGTGCTACTTCTGCAGTCTTAGCCATACTCTTTGGATCATCCTCGACTCTAATGTGCTCTTCCAGGCGGGTCATGAGCTCTGCCATGCTGACGGGAGGCGTTTTAGTAAAGGACTTCCTCAGTTTGCTATCTTCATGCAAGCCGAACCGGAATGTCTTCACCACAATGTCTTCATCACATGCATCGATGTCGTTGTAGACCTCCCAGTATCGTGTCGAGTATGACTTCAATGTTTCTCCAACTTTCATTGTAAGGGCCAGCAAAGAGTCGATCTCCTTAGGCTTCCGGGTATTCGTGATGAATCTTGCGGTGAAAATCTTGGACATCTCCTTCCATGAGCGAATAGACCCGTGCTCTAGGTGGTCAAACCACCGCAAACCTACCTCACCTAAGCTAGAGGGGAATACACGACACATGAGTGCATCGTTGGAGTTGTGGATAGCCATTGCTTGCCGGAAACGACTTAGATGTCCTACCGGGTCACTCTTTCCGTCGTAGACTGCAAGGGGCGTGTGACAAACCGAGTGGGAAACTTTGCTCGCTCTATCCTGGTCGAGAAAAGAGAGTGTGAAATCTGCTGGAGCTTCCTCCAAATCGGATTCTGCTCCTGACGAGGAGGACTCTTAGAATGTCGTTGCCTCCGCCCTTTGGGAGACACCTTCCTTCGGCGTCTATAATCTGATTCTCTGCCGCGCCCCTTAGGGCTAGGAACAGAATGTGGGCTTCCAGAATGTGGGCTTCCACACGAGCCTGAATAACTCCTGCTTTGTCTGCTCCTGCGCTGCTCATCTCTGTTCTCGTCTCCCCCTTTTAAGAGCTTGAGTTCCTCTTCGAGTTCCTCGATCCTCCTTTTCTTTCTGGCTTCTCCGAGGAAAGAGGGCTCTCTAGAATGCGAGCGCTTCCTTCCCTCGGTCCTTCCTCGAGAGTGCTGTACTTCGCGCTCCTCCTGTCCGCCGGGGACCCGTACTTCGGACTGTATTTGTCTTTGGTTGAAAGTGGGTAGTCTGTTGTCTCCTCGCTTATTTCCTGAGAGGGCCATTTCTTCCATTCCAAACAGTAGATCTGTAACATCTTCCTGAATCGGTCTTCCCACAGAAGGCGCTAATTGTAACGGGAAAAATAATAAGATAGTAGGTTTTCAGAGACAGACCTTTCCTGGTGAGGTTGTGAAGATCGCCTTTAAACTGAAAGAGTGGCTCCTGCACAGCACAAATCAAATGAGAAGGAAAAAGTCCTCGGTGTTGGGGACTGATTACCCTCCGATGGTAAAGTCAGTCAAGAGTGTTTAGAAGCAATATGATAGTGAAAATATGTTTTTTCTTTTCTGTGAAGGTTCTTGCGTACCTGGTTTCTGGTTAAGAATTGCCTTTTATAGGCCCTCCCAAGACAGCTCACCTATCCTTTGAGTTAATGAACCTGTTTCCCAAAAGGGGATGGTATCCCCTGATGGGACATGCAAATATCCGGCTGCTCCAGCTTGCATGATCTGCCTTACTGCATTAATGACTGCTTATTCCCATGTGGGTTATTGCCAGACAGGTCACTTCGCCGTAAGATAATTAATGTCTTCAGCCACTTGGCTGATGAGCATTTAATGTGAGATTCAACGAATCTGTAGATTGGAGTGGCACGTCAGAGTTGGGTAGGTCCGGTCTGGTGTGGGTATTACCCGTGCCGGTCATACACATAGGGTTCGTGACAACCTCGTTAGCTCGAATAAAAACTCTAAATGCCTTGCAGGGCTTAGAACCACTTTTATCCTCACAATGTCATTTCCATTACCATCCTCATCTCTATCCTTTAAAACAAATAAACAACTTTTTTTATATACAGATAGGTGAGACTTGAGAGTGAAAGAGGAAAAGAAGAGAAAGGTACCTCATTTTTCACTTTTCTGTATTCCATATCTTGTGAATTAGGCGGTGCCGTGATTGCAGGATTCTCTCTCTCGATCTCCTCCTCCTGATTCACTGCCAAGCTTGAGGATTGCAGATTCTCTCTCTCGCTCACGCCAATGGCATTGTAGGAGGCCGTAATTTCCACCTCATTTACTGCCTTCTTGGTTTAACCTATATCAGGCTAAACATACCCGAAAACTTGGCCCAACTTCCATTTCTCTTTAATTTTTTCCAAACCAATCAACCACTCATACAAATTTCTATTCTACACTAATTACAATATATCATCTTAACAATTAACAAAAAAATTATGAAATTTTGTGTTATTAAAACTCATTAAAAGACTATTAACTATCAATTTTATCCTCTTTTTTTTTTCCTTTATACTTTTTATAAGTTAAGTCCTCCCGAACAGGACAACACGAAGATACTGATTGAGCCAAAATTTTGATGATTTTAATTTGTTGTTAAACATGTATGCATGACAAGTACATATTAATAAATTATTAACATGACCTAAAATAAATTGAACAGAAGACTAATATAATGATTAAATTGATATTTTTAAATATTGTAAGAACGAAATTGTAATTATTTTTTCTTTTAAATTTGAAGGACTAAAATTTTATAGATGAAAATATATCTCCCTTGGTTGTAAAAAATAAAATAATCCAATTCATTAAGCCTATAGATATGTTATACTCCTTCAACAATTTGACAAGACATACCATAAGACACACTATTAGTCTAATGTATCTAATATCTAGTAAGTTTCATTCTACTCTTTATACTCTTCACTCTCATTCTTTACAAAAGCTTAATTGTATATTTCTCTAACTATATTACCTAGGTATAAAGGAGACTGTTATTTTAGAATTTCCTATCTTACTTAGTAATACAAACTAGTAAGATAACGGCAATGGTGGCCGGACTGTTGTATTCCAGAGACAGCATACCTAAAATGTTTGATGTATCGGTTGATAACATATCCCGCAAATGATGAGTATCGTCTCAAGAGAGCAAAATTGTCTGCGCCTCAACTTAGTCACCCTCAATCTCCTGGAATTGATGGTAACACATTATATTTCATTTTAAAATATATGTCAAGGCACCAATGATGTAACTTCTCTTAAATTTTTCTCTATCTTAAGGTGAAATATAATTTCATATGAAATATTATTATGTAAAACATAATTTTATAAATTATGAAATTCAGTATATTTATTAATTTATGTTAAGTGAGAACAACAATTTTAGACGATTTAAGTTTGTGGAAAATATGATGTGATTATATATGTTGTTGACTTGTTGTTATATATCAATCTGATAAACTTTGAGAAATCATTTCTTATCTATCAAACGAAGTACTAAACATAACTTATTTTTTCTTACTAACTAGCAAGCACATGATTTTTATTAACAAATAAATAAATAAAAAATGCTTGCACCTTTTTCTTTGAATTTAATGAAATGATTATATATGTTTAAATTGTTTATGGTGATAAAAATGTCGATAAGATATGATTTAAAATCTTGAAATGCTTATCGGCCAGTATTAATTGTTATTTAACTTCTTACCTATAAATGATTGTGTTTACCGTAGATGTTGTACTTGTCTTGCAATTTCTTAGGTTTTTAAATTATACAGTAAATTATGTTGATGACAAATACATGAATATTATACCACATTTCAGTCCATATCAAGATCTATTTGATAATTACTCGTCTTTGAAAAAATAATGATTGTTATTCTAAAGGGAGTATGAGCATACACATTGATTCATCATTTTTACTTCAAAACCGAACAAGAAAAATATTTTTGTGTTCATTAGACATGTGATAAAAATTTTAGATTGGGATATGATGTGAATTAATAGGTTTATGGTGAATCACCTTGCTTAAAAAAAAAATAAAAAAAAATAAAAAAATGTTTGACCTTTTGCATTATTGTTGTTATGGAAATTTCATATTAAATAAATTTACTTGTTATCCCAAATTTGTTTTTCTATGAGAAATTCTTTCGGAGATATAATTTTGGAATATTTATTGAAATATGTATATGAAAAAAAAATTGTTATGTGAGATTAAACAAATGTCATGTGTTTCTTGAAAAACAAAAACCGTTATTTGATATGTGATTATGAAATATTTTAAGATTCCATGACAAGTCTTTAATGATGAATCTTAAATTGGGGAAATCTACCATGAGAAGTTTCTTATCATTTTTATGAAACCCACAAAATATGATGTTTCTATCTTTTATAAACTTTTTTATTCGAGAAAAGCAAGTGCTTTTAAATTGGGGAAGTCCACCCATAACACTCTTGGCCATCAATATAGTGATACAACCCCTTTGGCCTCGAGCTGCTCCACGTCCTCTTCGAGGTGCTATGGTGACAAACAAAGAATAATATATTTATGGTTATACTTCAAGGGATAACCGATCCTCCTTAAACAAGCCAAGCTTGATTTACTAAATAATCTTATACCTATTCATTCATTAAACGTGGGCTTAAATAGCCGAACAATTACAAAAAGAATTGTAAAGTAACTCAACTTCATATAAAGAGGTTAAGTTCAACTATCCTAACCAAACAACAACTCCTAAGCAAACAATAGATCCTAACAATGAAGAAAGATAACTCATAATATCAATCCTAATAGATTCCTAATACTCCTAATATCAATCCTAATCCTAATATCACGCACGAGTACGTAACATATAGTTATTAGAGTGAAGACACTCAAGGATTCAAGGAGATTCAAGTGTTCATGAAATTCAAGGAAGTCATCAAAGGTAGAAAGTTTAGAAATCTACAAAGGTATGTTTCCTAAGATTAAATAATTTTTTAGATTTGCTTATTCATGTGTAACATGCTATGTATGAATAGTTCCTATAAATCATATTTCATACAACTGGGTTTGAGATACTTACTCGTTGCGTAAGACCCGGATCGATATGGCTTGTTACACTGCTTTTCTTCTTGAATTACAAATCCCTCTTTGCTCTCGTGTTCATCCTTATTCTCGTGGGTTGAGGTTGGCTACTAGAGTTGCCATTTCTTCCACGAACTAAATTCTAAGAGATTTTTTAGAGTCTCACACTAGTGAGTTAGAGAGCTTTCTCTCTGTATAAAGTATAAACTTTTCTCTCTTTTTGGTCTTCTCTATATATAATAATTATATTCACAGAGAATATAATATATTAGGTAGAAATACATCCCTTCTTTTAAGGGATTTGATAACCCACTATCCCATGATTTGATTCAATTCAAATCATGGATAGTTATCCTTATCCAATTCAAATTATGGATAGTTATCCTTATCACATGATCAAATTGGACCCGCAACCCATAATGGGCGGATCATGGGCTCAGGTCCATCTCGACCCATTAAAGGCGGATATAATAGCCCAGGTCCATCTCGACCCATTAAATTATAATAGCTCCCACTCGCCTACACAGGGTGAGGTGTCCTCCCACATAAAGTGAATCAATCTCTCAATCTTCACAATAATCTCCTCATAATATAAAATAGTTCGTGCGACCTCACGAGAAGAACATACAGCCTCAAGAGCAATAATTATCAAATCATCTCTTGATCAATAAAAGTGCATCATTCGAGAGCATCTCGATTATACCCGAGACGGTTTGACTATACCAGATTAAGCACTCTTCATCCCTCATGGTAAGCAGTGCTTTACCCCAAATATGTGATGTACTCATGTCCTATATTGCAAACATATTACAACATAGACGCTAGCCATCAATGAGTTACATAACATGGTATATTATCAAACAGTCTTCCTTAAGTCATCATGTCAATTAAATTGGGCTCAACCGCTTTCCCAGACATGCCCCGTCATACCAAATCACTCATAGTCCTCGGTTTGCATGCTAAAGTAGCGACATTAAGCTTCCTCTTCATGATATAGTCTTAGGTCGACAAATGGTAAAAGTAGGATCATTGATCCTTGTGGCTCACATAATGATGAAGTAGGGATCATTCATCACTCCCACTGTCGGTCGGCATAAAGCACATACAGTATGAATTGTATGTTATGGCGTTATCTCATAAAAATGAGCATGTCACTATGAATGGGTAGAAATGCCATACGAATTTGAGTCTAGTCGTTATGCAAGCGCCTAACTTGAGTTTTCAGCCCAGTCACTCTCCAAGCGTCTGCCGGAAAAACTCACATTTGGCTATAATTCAGGCTATATAGAGTCTTGGCATCACTATATGTTCGACCTATCATGAGGTCTCTTCTTAGCTCCATCTAAGGCGACATGTCATTAATTAGTATATATATCTTGCTCACCTTCTAGGTGTGCCAAAGATATAAATTTCTTAATTGGCTATCTTAGTGTTAAATGACATAAATGTCTCATCTTGCTGGCTATCTAAGTGCCAAGGTGAATCACCTGTGTGAGAATGTCGATTCTTGCCTGGTGACATATTTCAAAGATGTGCTATCAACAATATTTCACATAAGAATAAAGCTAATAAAATGAATACTCATATCATAAAATAATAACAATAATGTCGATATAAAAACAAAGTATCTAAGCATATCATATTCTACGGAGTCTCATACTCTTAGTATGAGAGAAAAACAAATCTCTAGCAATAGGCTTGGTCAAAGGATTAGCCACCATGCTACTAGTAGATATATGCTGTAAGATCACTTCCCCTTGTGAAACCATATCTCAAATGTAGTGGTATCGAAGCTCAATGTGTTTGGCCTTCCCATGGTACTTAGGGTCTTTTGCATACGCTAGGGCTGATGTACTATCAAAATATAGTAATACAGCATCCATTGCAGGAGTTGTAACATCTAAATGTTGCAAAAATCTCCTTAGCCAAATAGCTTCCTGGACAGCTGCTAAACAAGCCACATTTCTGACTCCATGGTAGAGAGTGCAATGCATGACTGTTTCTTACTACACTAAGAAACAGCTCCACCTTCTAGTATGAATGCATAACCTGAGGTGGACTTGTGCTCATCCTTGCCACTAGCCTAATCAGTATCACTGTAACCTGTCAATCTCAGGTCCTTGCCATGATAACATAGAGCATGATCAATGGTTCCACGAAGGTACCGTAGAATCCTTTTGACTGCTCTCCAATAAGCAGGTCCAGGATTGCTCTGATAGCGACTAACCATGCCAACTGCAAAACATACATCTGGACATGTACACAACATCGCATACATCAGACTCCCAATTGCAGATGCATATGGCACTTTGGACATTTGATTCTTTTCCTCATCATTCTTAGGACACTAGTATAGGCTGAGAGTGCATCCTTTTTCCATTGGAGTGTTAATGGGTTTGGAGTTATGTATATGAAAACGTTTAAGAATCTTCTTGATGTAAGTCTCTTAGGATAAACTAAGAAGTTTCTTTGAACGGTCTCTTGAAATCTTAGCTCCCAGCACAAAATTTACTTCACCCATGTTCTTCATATCAAAAGTAGAGGACAACCACTTCTTAGTGGTGATAATGGAATCCATATTATTTCCAGCTAGTAAGATGTCATCAATATATAATGATAAGATTAGAATGCTTCTCTTGGATCGTTTAAGATACACGCAATGGTCCTCTGCAATTATCTTAAAACCAAAAGAGGTAATGGAATCATAAAATCTCAAATACCATTGTCTAGATGACTGTTTGAGACCATAGATGGAACGTTTGAGATAACACACTTTGCGCTCATGTCCCTAGACTTTAAAACCCGCTGGCTGAGCCATATAGATCTCTTCATCTAGTTCTCCATTGAGAAATGCAGTCTTAACATCCATTTAGAAAAGCTCTAAATCTTGTTTTGCTACAATGGATAGAATCAGGCGTATAGAGGCAAATCTCACCATTGGGGAGAATGTATCCTCATAGTCAATACCCTCTCGTTGGGTATAGCCTTTCGCCACGAGGCACGCCTTGTACTTGTCAATTGAACCATCTGCCTTACGTTCGACCTTTAGAACCCATTTGTTTCCAATGATCTTGCACCCAGGTAGAAGATCAACTAACTCTCAGACATTATTCTTGTCCATGGAACTCATCTTTTTCTGCATAGCAGTCATCCACTTATCCCTATTTGGTGAATGGAGCGCTTCACTAAAAGAAGCAGGCTCATCCACATCTTTAGTATCGCATAGGAGAACATTCCCCTTAATCTCAAAATGATGACAAGGAATGTAGCCTCTGCTGCTAACTCGGCGGGCTTGAGAATCTTGATCTAGTGTAATACTTCCACTAGATTGAAGACCACTCCTACTATCTTCAGCAATTACAAGACGAGGAACTAATCCTCCACCCTCGCTCCAAGATGGTAAGGTTCCTTCATCTTCCTTTAACTCATAGAGGTCAAGATCTTTGTTAGCATTGCCAATGCTAGGGAAATCAGTCTTGATGAAATCAATATCGTGCGACTTTATTTCAGTCATTCCTCCATTGGGATGTTCACCATACATGACATATCCTTCTGAGCTATCAGAATATCTTATAAAGATATGCTTCCTAGCTCTAGGGCCCAATTTTTCATACTTATGGGTGGTACTGTGTACAAAACCAACAGATCCCTAAGGGCGTAAATGCTCCAAATTGGGCTTTTCGCCTTTCCAAAGTTCGTATGGGGTGGAGGAAACTGACTGAGAAAGCACATGGTTAAGTATGTAGGCAGCAGTAAAAAGTGCATCCTTCTAAAAAGATATTGGGAGATTAGCTTGCGCCATCATAGATCTAACCATGTCTAACAGTGTTCTATTCCTTCTCTCTGCTACACCATTTTGTTGTGGAGTGTTTCAAATAGTAAGTTGTCTGCGTATCCCTTTTTCTTCACATAGATCCTTAAATTGATCAGACAAGTATTCACGCTCATGGTCAGTTCGAAGAACTTTTAGGCTCTTTTCATGTTGATTCTCAACCTTTGCTACAAAGCGTTTGAAACAATCCAAAACTTCATAGCGTTGAGCGATCAACTGAATGTAACTATATCGCGTGTAGTCATCAATAAATGTGAAAAAATATGAGGTGTCATGACGTGCCTTTACATTCATAGGTCCGCAAATATCTGAGTGGATTAACTCAAGCGGTTGAGTAGCTCTCACAACCTTACCAAAAGGCTTTCTACATGCCTTGCCTGCCAAACAAGGCTCACATATAGGTAGGTCGACCTTAGCTAGTGGGCCTAAAAGACCTTCTCTAGCTAACCTGACCATCCTATCTTTCCTTGTGTGCCCTAGTCGGGCATGCCATGTATATGAACTGATGGTTATATTACAATTAATTACAAAAGTAGATGAGATAGAACATTCAAATAAGTCAATTTTAAATAAACTTTCACAAATTAACCTATGTCCAAAAATGACATCATCCAACAAAATATCCAGACCATTCCAACTTAAATGAAAATCATATCCTAACTGCAACAATGTAAAAATAGATAAAAGATTATAAAGGACTCCAAGCACATAAAGGACGTCATGGAGAAGTAGTGTGTGCCTTGTGCGCAAGTGAAGTTGGTACAAACCCACTCCTAATGCTTCTTCATAACTTTCATTTCCCATGTACACAACATAGGTCCCAGCTGGAATTTTTCTATAATCTATGAACCCTACTAGATCTTGAGCTACATGTCGTGTTGCTCATGTATCTATAATCCAATCAGAAATAGAGTTAGCAACAAATACATGTGAGCATACAAAAATGCTACTAAGATCGAGTGAAAAGGATACCTTTTTCGGCTCAGTGCAATCACGAGTGAAGTGTCCCAGTTTATTGCAATTATAGCACTTCACTTTGGATATATTTTTCTTTGCCCCGCTTATGCTGATTTGCACCCTTGTTGACTTTGGGAGCAGTAGTGCTAGGCGCACCATGTCTTGCTGCTTTGCCCTTGTCTTTGCACTTAAACCTATTTGGTTTGCGCTGCCCACCATGGGCGATAAAGGCTGCAGATTTGGTTGCCTCTTGGCGCTCCGCTTCCAATTCCAAATAACAAGATATATCAGCAAAGTTTTTTATATTCTCATTATGGGTCATGATTTGTTTCATGCTAATCCATGAATCAGGCAGGGATCGTATTACAGCTTGCACTTGTTGCTCATCAGTAAGGACATTTCCAGCAGCCTTCAAGTCACGAATCATCCCAGACATCATTGTAAGATGTTCAGTCATTGTATGCTTTGGATCCTTACGATACACCTCAAACTTGAGTACTAGGCTCCTTAGCCTAGTGGTAGATGTACCACCAAAGTCAAACTTGAGTTGGTCTCACATTTCTTTAGCATTTTGGAAAGCCTCATACTCTCCAATCAGATCATTGTGCATGCTGCTTAGCATAATAAAGCACGTGCTTCGATCTTTTTTAAACCAAGACTGGTAGGCTTCCAAATCATGTCTATGTTAGGCCGTATTCCCATCTTCAGGTCTGGTCATTTTACTGAACAAAGTTTCTAGGAGCTTTTGCTCATTAAGAAGATACTAAATCTTCCTATGCCAGATGTCATAATTGTTGCCAGTTAATTTATAGCCTCTAGTTAGATCAGCTATTACATTTTTAGCTGCCATAATTTCTACATTCAATTCATAAAGGGTTGACTTATTAGTTATTTTGCACATCTTTCTCTTATTTAATTGAAAATCCAATTAATAAATATTATTTTTCCACATATTTGAGATCGAAACTCTGCTAGACTTGGAATCATCTCCCAAATTATGTGGAATGAGAATATTTTTATTAATCAATTTTTAAGTAAATTTATATATTAGGGGTATAAGGACCTCGCCTAATATTTGTCATTTTATTATATTAACAAATAATATAATCATGCATAACATTGTATATTAACAGATAATATAGTCATGTATCATTGGTTTGCGCCATACAACATTCATTGCGCAAGAATCCCATGTGGATTCCTAAATTGACAATTTAGTTTATGTTAAGAATATTTCACGTATAATGTTGGCATGAAACACATCTCCTTACAAGTTTTTCCCTTAAAAGAATACAACCTTATAATTTAAATTACATTCCCAAAAATTAATCCCTTTATTCTTAACATTGTATTCTCTTTCTCAAATAATAAACATCCTTACGAGAATCCACCGGATTATTTTATTTTACTTTGTTTATTCCATCAGGTATTCCCTGTTATCTCCATATATACAGCTGCACAATATGCATGGATGCATAATAACTTACCCAATATTATATATATATATATACATATGAAACTACCATATTAATTTCAAATTAGCTTTGACAGCCATTCATTTACCCACCCACTCCAACTGAAATTAATGAAACTTCCTTATCCTATCACTCTAATAAACTGCATGGAACAAAATAATTCTAAACTGGTACAATCGTAAAGAATACAACTTGATGTTGTGGGTTTGCCCCATCAGATGCAAATAGCTTGCCCATTTCCCTAGCTAACATATTAATATCCTTTATATGAATATAAATGTGTATTATATATTTATATATAGCACACACCTTATCGTGTGAACAAATAACAAAAGTGACTTTTCATCCATAAACCAAGACCTAGCCTCTTATATATGCATCTTAAACTTGTCATCATCTTTCATTGCATGTGATTGATTGCCATTAATTGCTGGCTACAGAAGATGAAAAAATATAGTAGTAGCTGTGAAAGTGATAGTGGGAAGAGAAGCAATAGAGGGCATTGGAGGGCAGCTGAAGATGAAAAACTCAGACTATTTGTTGAACAGTATGGTCCCCAGAATTGGAATTTCATTGCAGAAAATCTTGATGGAAGATCAGGTAACTTATAAATCTTGAACCCCACCTTCTAAATCTTGGAGGGTCTCAGTTTTTTGCCTCTCATGATGGGTTTTTTCAAACTAGTTTTATTTGGTTTTCTTTGTAGGGAAAAGTTGCAGATTAAGATGGTACAACCAACTTGATCCCCATATTAACAAGAAGCCATTTTCGGAAGAAGAGGAACAAAGACTTCTTGCAGCTCATCGGATTTATGGGAACAAATGGGCTTTCATAGCTCGCTATTTCAAAGGTAGAACTGATAATGCAGTGAAGAATCACTACCATATTATCATGGCAAGAAGAAAACGGGAAAGGTTCTCACTCCAAGACCATCCAAGTGACTCCAAGTTAGGGGCATTGAAGCTCCAAAACCATGAAAAATTAGGGACCTCGTCAACAAGTTCATTACATTCTTTAAGTTTTAGCCACTCAACAATCACAACAGGTTCAAGTTTTGTCCTCATTTCTTAATATTGTTACAATCCTAATTGTTTTTGTCTATGGTAATAACCGAGAATTAATATTTCATTATGTCAGGAATCAAGGTTGTTCCTCATCCATTCAAATTGTCAAATTTTGGTGGGGTTTATGAAAGTGAAGAAATGATCAACTTAGAGAGATGCAATAATGATAACTCATCCGCTACATATTGGAACTTGAAAATGGCTTCTGATCATCAGCAAGAACAAGGAGATGGATCAATCACTCACAATCAGACGGCTGTTCCCTTCTTTGACTTCCTTGGTGTGGGAATAATCTCTTAATTAGTTATGAAGAACTCATCATCTCAGCTCATGATGAGTTTCTTAATCTAAGTTTATAATCTTTGAACCATCGTGTCATTTACCAGTATATACATACATATATAAGAGAGTAATTAATATCTCCTCAAGAATTAGGACTTAGCTTAGCTTGAATTAAATATAAGGAGAAGGCTTTTATATTTCTTTATGTCCAGGATATATGCAGCTTCAACACTACTCTTACAGTAATTAGTGCATCAATATTATGTCAAATAAATTAGTGGTTATAATAAGGCATAATAATTTTTGACAACTAGCTATATACGTGTTGTTTGCTAAACAAATACTTTTATTATGATGGATTTTTTTTTTTTTTTGAAGGTTTTTAATATGATGGATTTGAAATGACATTTTATCATTTTTAAATCCACATATTATTAAAGCTCAAATCTCTCCACAAATTTCATCAATAGACAAAAATTTATATTTCATAACTTATTCAAGTAATTTAAGCTAAATATTAAAATTCAAATATCCTTCTTTTTAAATTCCTTTATCCTAACAAACCACAATTGATATATGGACTTTTGTGATAAGAACCATATTTAGAGCAATCCAAGAATTCAGATTTAAGTCTTCAAGCAAATGAAGCAATATTCGAAACTAATAGAGAGGACAACTAAAAGTCCTCAATACTGATCCCTTAGCAAAGAGGACAAAACTTTGATTAAGTTTTTTTTATTTTTTTTTGAATAAAAAATTTAAAGACAAACTAGACTTGTCTTTGATTAAATAATTGATAGTAGAAGTAATAAAGTATGCGGCGGAAAGCTAACAAGTTGCCACGCAGCTTCATAAATGGTTATTTACACGTTATTTGCATGGACATTGTTTAATATTTTATAAAAGAAAATTATAAAGTGAAGGAAAGGACAAAAAAAAAAAGTGCAAAAAATTGTATTGTTCTCCATTGTTTGGTTCCTTGCGCTATGAGTATAACTCTCTAAATTTCATAGAATTTTTTGGGTGGGCCCGAGACATACACACATGATATATCCTTTCCCACTTTCTTTTCTTCTTTTTCCATTTTTTTTTGACAAACTAAACATTAAAAAATATGTGAGTTTCAATTAACTCAATTAGTAAAATCTTCTGTCGTCGCATAGAGTACCTGTATTCAAATCTCGCAGAGCATTTATCATAGAATGGAGACCATATGTTCAAACCTGGGTTTATAGGTTCAAACCTGAGTTCAAATCCCTTCTATATCAAAAACTAATTGATGTCTTGGTTTGATGATAAAGAATAATTATTATGGAGTAAAGAATAATTATTATAGAGCAGATGTCATAGGTTCATCATATCTATTAACAAAAATTAGAAAATATGAAAATTTAAAGTTTTCTTGCTTTACTTTTCTCTTTTACTAGGATGAACGAAACATTGCAGGAGATAAATTCAATGCTCCATTATTGGCTTTTGTAATGGCGGTTGGACTTGTCGAATTCTTTTATCTGAAGATCTTTTTGTCTTGAAAAGAGATAAGAAAAAAGAAAGACATAGTAATTTATTTAACAATGTTAAGGAAAGTGAATGGGAAACAAAGATAATGGTCAAAGATTTTCTCTATTATTTATTTATTGATGTTTGTATAATTTTACATACCCATTAAAATGGTTATAATTCTTTTTATTAAAACACAAACTCACTTCCATGTCATAATACTAGATTTTTTAAGAGACTATTGTAGCACATTGTTTATTGTTTATATATATATATATATATATATATATATATAATATATATATATATATATATATATATATATATATATATATATATATAAATATATATATATATATATAATTATATTTTGGGGGGGGTGGGTTGGGGGAATTAAAGAAAAGGTCCAAAGTTCATATCTTGTTTTAGATCGCATCTTAAGTTTTTAATTTTGTCAATTAAAGCCTCAAATTTATAAAATCATTTCAATTTGAAACCTCTATCCATGTCTAATTCATTTATGTTATTCTAGTCATTAATGAAGCAGCAAAAAGCGAGAAACCATTGATTAAATTTTGTATTTTACCTAAAACTAGTTCTTAAATCAAACATTTACTAGTAATTTCTTTTTTTTATCTAATGGACAAAGTGATGATGTGGTAAAATCTGAACCATTTAATTATAAATAGTTAAGAACCACGTTGAAAAGTTACTCTAAAAATTCTTAAGAATCATAATCTCATTTCAAGCATGTTTGAAGAGGAAACTCTAAAAGATACTCTTCGATTTGTAAGGCAAAAAATACATGTTATATATATTGCTTATTATTTGTTTCATATCTATATTTTGCATTAGATTCTCAAAATTTATTTCTCCCTAATCTCTCTACATATAGGTATCAAGGATAATTTTTTAAAGTTGGTTATTCTCATTCTAATTTTCTCTCTTTCTTAATCGTTTTGCACCGCGACTTTCACTTGTAATGTCCATGTAGACATTTCATTCATTTGGTACCGTCCAATATCGAGAATCTTCGGTCCCAATGATGAAGAAGCCTTAATCTCTACCAAAATGTTCAGCACTTTGTGTTATGCCAATAGCTTTAAGACTCAGGCACACTTCCAACCCATTTAGTGATTCCTGAACCAAACTACTTTCATGCCAACATATGTCAATGCAAAAGTGGTTTATTCCACTCAAAGACAAGAACCCTAAAATCACTCCACATTTCCATATGGTGATTCATCCACCAACCCTTTTCTGACCCCATTTGCCTATAAAACAAACCGAGTAGCAACCTAAGCCGGGGTGCTCACAAGTGCAACCCTACTAGAGATAGAGAGCTAGACTTTGAATATTGTTAAGACTTATTACTAATGGATGTTCATTTTAAAAACTCAAAATGCACACATCCGCACACTCTTTAACCCAATTACCCAATAAGTGCCAATCATGCGGCCGTAGTTTCCACTCGTTCTACAGGACGTTGTGGTTGGTACCATCACTCCAAGGCCTGTGTCTCTGCTTTTAATGGGTTTGGATACGTTAAACTGGCTGGCCTGCCAACAAGCATAGTTCCACATGTCCAATAGTTTCATGTTGGGATGAAATTATGAGCCCTCTGTGAACCTTTATTTTTTTTTTAGAAATAAGGATGGAGCACGTAGTTTAAGCTAGCCACACTAAGTAAGCCATATAAAACCAACACATTAGGTCGATTCAATTTCATGCCCATGTTTGTTTGTTTTTCTCTAAATAAACCAATAAACCAAAAAATTAAAAAAAATAAATAAATGAAGTAAGACTAAGAGCCTTCAAGGCCCAACGAAGTTGTGATCCATTTTAAATTTAGGCCCAATGACATTTATAAGGCTTTCAAATGTTGAAAAACTGAGCCTAAGCCACAATTAGATCAGAGACTTTGCATGATACTCATCATGAACCATTCACTTCCTAAAGCCCGTCATGAATATTTCATAAAGCCCTTTACCGCAAGCTTTAGAAGGTGTGGTGGCCCATCATGAAGAGTGCAAGAGGAGAAAAATGTTTAAGGCCCAATTTAGACCCATGCTAAGATAAGGAGTAAGAAGTAAGAACCAAGATGAGTGATGCTTGTACTTGGACTTTAGCCCAAACAGTCATTTTCGTAATCTGCGTGTGCTTCTTGTGCAATGCTTTCTTTGTGTTGTGTTACTTGATTCACACAAAGTGTATTGAGTGGTCCCTTTCTGTGAGTGTTGGGTGATAGCTTAAACTAAGTATGGCATACTTAGTGCCATCACAATTCACAAGGCAGAAAAATTGGGATGATTTGTGATGAGCAAAGAAGGATAATTGCTACTCTCAATATTAAGGAAAGAACGATACATGATACAAGGGAAATTGAAGTGATGAGCAAAGAAGGATTGCTACTCTCAATATTAAGGAAAGAACTGCAAGGGAAATTGAAGCATGCGAGTAGTGTTATTTGTAAAGGACATTAGATTGTAGTAGGTGATAATAGAAAGAAACTCATCAAGAATTATTCAAACCTTGGAAGCTATCAGACCTGATCCATCCAAAGTAGGATCCATTACAGAAGCAACTCAACAGTGGCGGCTCAAGGCCTAGACAACTTAGACCTTGGACTAAGGCCCCAATAAAAAGAAGACCGCCAATAAAAATATAAATGAATAATTAATTTTGAAGGAAATAAAAAAAAATAAAAAAATTGTTATATGTTAATAGAAATTCATTGTAATTGTTTTAATAGATTTATCATTGTTTCATATATTAATTGTCATCATCTCTTAATTACAACCTTAATTACCGTCTGTCATCTAATGACATGTTAATTGTTTTAATCATACCAAATATATATCCCCTCTCGATTTATCATTGTATTCATATATTAATATGTCATCATCTCTAAGAAATTTTTACAAAATTTTCAAAATGTTATTTCAAATTACATAGGACACGTAATCACCGTTACTAATTTTGAAAAAGTTTACATCTTCACGACTATTATAAATGTCCAAAAATCAAAATGTTTGTAAAACTAACACAACTTTACGAAAAAACATACTCTTTAATCATGAAATCTAGTGCATTTATGTCATACTTTATTTATATTTTGTAAGAAAACTTTTAACATTTATATGCCAAAGGATGAATGATTTTTAATCAATTAATTCCATCCATATAAAATCCAATTATTATATATTCTTCGTCATAATCTGATAATTTAGGAATTTAGGATATTAGAGTAAATCGCCTATAAGGCTGAGTACTCAATAATCGCCTAAGATAAAGCAAGTTACTCTACCTCTGCCCCAATAAGTTCAAAAGCCCTAAAGGTGTAAAGCATAAAAAAAAATAAAAGAATCTTACCAAAAAAAAATAAAAAGGAAAAAAGGAAATAAGGCCACTTCTTTTTTAGCAAGATATGTTTAAAGGGAAGAAACAGAAGATTTTGATAATTTCATCTCCTTGAAAGGAAAACATATAAAAATATCACAAAAATGAACTCTAAA
>OU015768.1:15579699-15806969 GCA_907173295.1 Fagus sylvatica | reverse complement strand
AAGTCCTCCAACAAGTCAGTGATACCCAAACTCAAGACAGTGTTCATCTTCTTGGTCTGGCTGTGTTTACTAGGCACATTCACAAAGCTCCCTGCAAACTCAGTCTTGTCTGGACCACTAGGCGAGTCATCCTCATCATTAATATAAACATCAAACTTGACGGCTTGATCTTTCTGAAACTGAATCCCTTCAATCACCAACACTTCCTCCTCATCTTCCTTCTCATCCGTGCTCCTCTTCGATTGCTTAGGCCTAGACACCAAAGTACTTATGACCTTGTCCAAAACAATCGGAAACGTAACACTTCCTGTAGTACTTCCTGTACTTTCAGCAGCTTGTGCAGCACCAACACCACCTCCTCCTAGCTGGAACAACTTGGCCACTTTCTTGGTCTTCGATTTACGAGGTGTTGGCTTAGTCTTGAGCCACGGAATATCCACTTTTTGATAAACATATCCCAATTTTGTAGTCTCAAGGCAATCCTTAACCTTAACACGAACAGGCTGTGCATTTTCATCGTAGAACAAAAACGTAGTGTTTAACCAATCTTTGTCAGTGATATCATTCCTCTTCTTCCCTCCTAATGTCTTCCATATTGTCCACATTCGGTCACAATTGGAATGGTGAGCGAAGAAGATTGGATCTCTACCAGCAGAGTAAAAGTTTCCCATGTTTTCAAAATTAGGCTGGGTTTTATCACCGCACCACAAGTGGATATTACCGTGTGGAATGTTCTCAATTGAGCCAGCACCTGGATCAGGATCATCTCCAGCTTTATAAGCACTGCCAAAGAAAAGCGTAGGATTCTTGCCATTTGATACCATTTGACGATACATGACGTTGAGGTTGCTGGCCAATTGGTCTTGCTTTGTTGTTGACTCGTCTGTGCCACTGTAATCAAGGTCAAGCAAGGTCGGTGGCTGGTGATCTGCGTTGCGTAGAGCATCATAAAGTGAAGCTTTTGTGTCAGCAAAAATTGCTGGCATTTGCATTCCAGAAGGTGAATCCCAATTCCAAAACGGCAAAGCAAAATTGGGATCATTAATTAACTTTCCCAAGATTTTTTCGTAGAAGTAGAGGTAGTAACGATGGAAGGGATAGAAAAGCCAAGAGTTGTGAACTTGGATTTCAAGGTCTGTGAAACCTATTTGGTCATATGCACCATCACAATAAGCACAATGAACATTAGCTTGTTGTGTGAAATTACGTGGGTCATCAGCTGGGAGAGCTTTCATGAGCTTAATGGCTTGGTTAAATTTGGCTATGTATTCCTTGTTAGCCAAATGAGCAGCTGGTCTAACACGCAAGGGTGAGTTTTGGGCAGGTAGCTTGAAATCAGTGATTTTTGTGGATGAGGGTGGGCAGCAATTGATTGGTGTTGCACCTTCTGGCAAATCAGCCTTGCTACACTTTGTCAAATCTGGGGCAGACACAGGAGCTGCCATGGCAAAAGGGTCATCATGGGACAGATTTGTAGCACCATAGAGACCACCTATGCCAATGAGTACATCTCTCCTATCAAATTTGGAGCCAGGGGTATGGTTTTGGTCATCAATTTTGGCATTGCATGACACTACTCTAGGACCAAGGTAATGGTTCCGTTTTGCAAATTTTGTAATTTGGGTTCTTTTGGGAAAGAATTTTGGACAAAGAGACACCTTATTGGTGGTAGCAAGGGATGGTTGAGGGAGAGAAGCCATGGTGTGGGTTAATTTCTCTTTTGGGTGTGAGAAGCAGAGAAGGTATCAAAGCCAAAGGCCTTGTTTTAAATTACCATGATGGAACTGTGCAAGACTTGTCTAAATATAGATGTTCATGGAATAAAACTATTCTTTTTCCGACCACATGTGGGAATAATAACAACCACGTGTGAAATAAATTGAGGAACTTTAAAAAAGGATTAGTTTTTTCATTTTCGCTAAACTCACGTTAGATTCGATCTTACTTAGATATATCCATGGACATTACCCAGTACTACTGTACTGATTTAGCAAAAAAAAAAAATACTAGACATATCCATGGACGTTACCTAGTACTATTGTACTGATTTAGCAAAAAAAAAAAGAAAGGTACAGTTTCAGTCCAGTATAGCAGTACACTGACCCAATCTAAGTAAAAAAAACAAAATATTATTGTACGTACTTAATTAGTTGTCCATTAATTAGCAAAATAAAAAAAATTGTTGTCCATCCACGCAAGGTTGCAAACAAGGCCTAATTAGCTCAAGAGAAAGGATTGTTGTGAGATTGTGTCCAGAGTTGCTAAACGACAAAGGCGGCTGTGACTTTTAAGAGCGAGAGAGAGAAACAGAGGAAGCGCCCTAAGCTACAGTAGACAAGTCGGTTTTTTTCTTTTTTTCTTTTTGAGATAAATAATTGTTCACGTTATCAACAAAAAAAGAGTAAGGTGAAATAGTGACGTAAAAGGAGCTAGCGATGTGACCCAATCAATACTTTAACAATCTGTTTTGAATCAACCTTCTCTTTTCCACTCTCATCTGCACTTACAGAGATCCAAAGAAAGAAATTGGAGTTCCACCAACTTTTAAGCTCTCTAAAAGTTATAAATGCAACAAGAGAGCTTTTCATTTCATAATTTCACTCACTTATTCATAATTTCATTTCTTCTCTCTCAATAAGAATAAAAAAATGATAAAAAATAAATAAAAAAAATATTTAAGTAGGAAAGAAGAATAAAGAAAAGTATATTTAAATAGAGAATGTGCTAAGAGTGTATTTGAAAAAATAAGTAAAAACTGATTTTTTTTTTTTCTTCTCTACATGTAAGTGAAAGAGGAAAATGATCTTCTAAATTTGAAAAGAAATTGAGAGTATCTATTTCATGATTCAGATTAAATATCATAAATCTAACATACATTATTTAAATTTTTAAAATAACGAGACAGTCTGTATACCGTTAGATTTGTGAAATAAAATTTAAATCATAAAATGGACAAATAAATAAATTTTTAAATGAGGATGATCTTATTAGAAGAATAGAGTTAATGCTGAATTGCTCTTATAAGACTTTTACCATAACTTACTTCCTCTACTGGATGGAATCCTCTTTATTTTCTATATACCAATAAGCACGGCGCATCTCACCAAATTTTATGAAAAATTGTGTCGTTTTATTTTGGGCTAGACTTATTCAAACCTTAATTAAAGGAGGCAGGCGGCTGTGACGAGAAAAAGAGACAGGATGAGTTAGTGATGTGTCATACATGCAATAGTGAGAGGAAGGATAAGATAAGGTCAAGATATCTTAGATTGTAAAATCTAAAAATAGCCTATAACAATCCCACATATGGCAAAAAAAAAAAAGTAATAGAATATACAAACTTTACACACTTTACACGAGAAATTTTTTGATCCGCGCCTGATTGGAACTAACAATTTCTCTACCTACACACATAAACACCTTACTGACACAAAGGCACGTGACCTAACTGCATTGAAATGCTTTTTTTTGTAATAAACAAACCCAAGCCTACCATTAAATCAGTATTTAAAACATTGTCTGTCATCCAGTTACCTTTGGTTGCTACCCAATTAAGTAGCAAGATGGATAGGGAAACTGAATAATTAGTTACTTTTTTAACTACAAATATACAACACGCCAAGAAAAACGTTTTTAATTCCCCACAAAAAAGTTTAATTCATAAAAGATGACGCTGTGGCTAGCTACTAATTCGTCACCACACCTCCAAAAATCCCATCATATTTTCTCATATAAGGTTTATCTAAGTGGAATTGTCAATTGTCAATTTTCAAATTTTGTCATTCTTGACTTTTCATGCAATTTATCAGTATATTCGATGAGAATAATCTATATGCAGCGGAGAGGAGGAATAACTTAATCAAAGAAGCTACTTTACCTGTTCTAAATATCAATAGTTACATATAACATATGTACAAATTGAACTAAATGATCCATAAAACCAAAATTTATAATCAAATTATTACTTCATCTAGATTTAAGGAAGGAAAGAAATGAAAGAAAAATTACCTTTTATTATTATTTTTTTTTCATAGAATTACCTTTTATTATTAAAACAAAAAAAAAATTTTTTTTCATAGAATTACCTTTTATTATTATAATCACTGACAATGAAAAATAAGATATAAAATTAACAAGATTTATGGGTGGGGTCTACCGTACCAGAAATCTTTTTTTGATTCGACCAATGGAGCCTAGGTTCAATGTTTAGGACAAGGCAATGGTCCCTCAATACATGGACCACAAAAGTTTTCTCACAGTCCTTTACTGAGAGAGTTATGCTTAATAAATGCAAAACGACGAGATGGCAAAGTTGTTTTTCCACCGATAAGATGATGACCTGTTTGAACAATCGTTTGTCCCGCAGGGGACCGCATTATTGCTCCTCACGTGTAAAATAGTATAGTTTGATGAACTGTCATCTAACTTTCAATGGCAAACCCTGTTGGCCACGTACGTTGTTTGACCTTTAGTTCAGAATTTGTCTACACTGCTTGGCATGGCCTCCATCGAAAACAACTTGGAAAACCATTAATATCTCAAGAAGCAATCCAAATAGACCGAATCATAATTATCTGCGACCATGCATTACCTTTGGCGATGAAGAAAAACTAACTTGAAAGAGGTTGACAAGCGATCGGAGTTTTTCCAGCCTATTTCTTGTCATTTCATTTACTTATTTTGTGAGATAAAAAAGTGATTTTAGAAAATGAACCAACATTGTATATGTTTGCTTATTAATATGAGCTAACGGGCCTGGGAGTTAGAATTTTGCAAAATTTGCTTCTTGAAGGTTCAATTTTGAGCTACCCTTGTTTTAGTATTATCCCAATTAGTACAGAGCTTGACCAATAGAAGAGGTTCATAATTGAGTATTTTTTTTTTTTTAATATATATATACATATATATTTGGTTAGTTTAAGTTTATGAATTACACAAAGAGAGATTGGTCTCTAATGATATAAGAGAGATTTAACTCATGAACCCCTTAGCCTCCCCAAATGTAAGAGCTAGGGATTTGAATTATGCATCCCTTATGTGATAATAAAAGATTTTATCAAATAGCCCATATAGGCATTCAGCCTAATGGTGAAACCCTCTCTCCACAGCCAAGGAATTAGTGATTCCTAATTAATAATTGCAGGTACCTGATTCTGTTGTTTGAGGAGGCCTTTGTTCAACATGCTCATTGTGAGAGCAACTTTTGTGCGGATATCTTGGCTAAGGAGGGACACAACCTTTTGACTCCCTTCTCCCTTTATATCTCTCCTCCTGCTTTTGTTATAAGTCAGTTACTGACAGATATTTGAGGGGTTTCATACCCTCGTATGTTGTAAACTCTTATTTCAATTAATATAATTTCCTTTTCACCAAAAAAAAAAAAAAAACCTCTCTAAAAGTCCCAACCTTCCGTGAAGGTTAAAATATATTTTGTGTGTTTAGAATCGAATTTCTATTTTAGTTGAAAAAAAAAAAAAAGATTTTATCAAATAAAAAATAATATAAATTGTGACACATGTTAATGTCCTAATTAGAGTGTAAGGGTTAATAGCTGTACAAATTGTTATTAAACAATCAAGAATTACTCTTTATCTCTCATGTAACCGATTCTGGTAATGATATAACAGAAATCTGGTATTAGTTATTAGTTAGTCTCAATGTCTCATACTCATTTGTATATAGCTAAACAGCCTAAACTGTACACTTGTGATATTCAATCAGAAAATATCATTCTATTTCTCAAACTATTCTTTCCTTACTCTCTAGAATCTCTCTCTCTTCTACAATTCCATATCCTTTATAGTCCTCACAATTTGACACATGTTAATGTCCTCACAATTTAGGGTATGTTCATTTATAGTACGAAGTATATTATAGAGCTAAGTTTTTACCCAAAAAAAAAAATATTATTGAGCTAAGTAGGGAGAATAGGTGTGAGTTTATGAATATTTATTGTTACTTTGAAGGTGAAGATACACCTTTTGAGATTGACTTGACATTATACCTATTAGAGAAGAAATAAAGAATTAAGTTTAGGATGTACTTTTTCTTCCCTTATACCCACATCATTTGGTGCTCATGTTTTAGGGCATGTTCGTGTAAAGTAGGAACCGTGTATATATATATATATATATAGATGAAATGAAGAATTAAGCCCGTGCCTTACACTTTAGGAACGGCTGAATTTTGAAGGAAGTGAAAAGTTGAGGAGAAAAAAGACTTAAAATTATCAAAGCAAAGTGATATTGCCGTTAATTTGATCTACATAAGAAACATGCAAAGATACGGGCGTAAATTAACAAATAGAAGTATTACCTTGAGAAGCATATGGCTGAGTCATAGAGGAGATGTAAAGAAGAAGAGAACGGAGAACCTTAGAAGGAGGGCTTTGATATATTAATGTAGATGAAAAACAGAAAAAGAAAAACTGGAGTGTCGTGCCCTAACTAGGACTAAGCTTAAGATATAGAGCAATACATTTTTGGTACAGTACTACATAAGTACATATTGATTTAGTAGTACAATCAAGACTTGGGAAAGAAAAAAAAAAAGTAGTACAATCCAGTACAATTACACATATCTCCTGCACTGCAATATGAATAACTATAGGATTTCCATATCAAATATATGGATTATGGGGCTCACATGGGAACAACGGATCTAACATGGAACTTACCCTACACAAACAGCACAATAATGCAATTTTTGCAATGTATTATAAAAGATAAAATGCATTAATATCTTATATGCCTAAATTTTTATGCTCAGTAAGATTTCTTTAACTTTTTGCTTATATGTGACTTTACTAGAATTTTTTAATGTTACATGAAATTAGAGGCTAAGTAGAATTGGTTTTGTTGGGGGAGGGGACTTTTGTCTTTTTCAATTATTTGAAAAGGCAATCCAAGATTAACATCCGAATCACTAATAAAACCCAACAAAGCTACATTCAAATCATCAATCAAGTGACACCAAGAAGAGGGATGGGATTGGAAAGAGCAATTCCCTTATCAGGCAATAGTTCGATCCCTTCCAAGTAGGGGTGGCAAAATATGCCTAAACTTATTAGTCCATCCAACCCACTCACTAATTACTCATCCAAACTCACTTTGTTTAAATAAATGGGTAAATGAGTGCTGACCCAATTAGGCCCAATTAAGTTAGGTTTAATTGGGTTTTAACTGGGTTGCTTATTGGGTTTTTAACAAATTTATCCAAGCCTACCTATTAATCATTTGGATGTATTTTTGTCAATTTTATAGGATTACATTTTTCATTTTAGAGATGTTAGGATATTTTTACCATATACATACATAAAATTATTGGATAAATGGGTGAGTTGGGTTTTACTTTAGATAATTGGATTGGGTTGGGTATAGGTAATACTTACTTTGTTAAATGAGTTTAAATGGGTAATTGATTTTTAAAGACCCAACCCGTTTATTATTCGCCCAAACCCACCCATTTGATACCCTTAACAACTCCAATGTTATTTGGATCTGGTCTAACTGCTCCATAACCGGCTTGGTCATAATTGCTTTCACTTGAACCTCGTAAGTCACATACTATAACACCAAAGACCAACTTTGGAAGAACCTTTTAATTTGTTGCGAGACAGTGAAGTTAATTTTATTTTTATGCCATCCTTGTTGTGGCAGCCTCCAATCAGGGCCGGCCCCGAGGTTTGGATTGCCTAAGTCCATCCCGATTTTAGTTGCCCACTTATTATTTAATATTAAAAAAATAAAAAACATTGTATATATATATTGCCAATTTCAAGGTTATATTGTGTTTTTAACTTGAAAATCATAGCCAATCTACTTAATCTCTCTTGTAACTTAACAAAATTTGATAAACAATCCACTAGTTTATTGCAATATTGCTCCATCAATTGTAAAAATCAACTTCCTAATTTCTATTTTGCCAACGTCCAACTCTTTTGGCAATATAAAATTTGAAGAAAAAAAAATCGTCCCATGCACAGCACAACAAATTCTATCATAGTAAAAATATTAAGATTTTTTTTTTTAAATTGCATGTTAGTGGAAACTGTAAAATTAACTCCCAAACACTCAAAAAAAAAAAAAAAAAAGCTTTTCTATGCTCATACTATTTGACTGTAATTCTATTATTAGAAGTGGTATAAATAATTATAAAACTATTTATGTTGATGTTGTAACCTCTTTGTATTCAAAATATTGCTCATATTTCCTTAGCTCTATATGGATAATCTTGACGTGGATGAAGCAATTTTGTTAGTCTAGGACTCTAGGTTTAAGGCTATCCTAAATAGCATAGAATTGTTATTTATTTTTTATTTTATGATAATCAGTAACAAGTATTTTAGAGGGAGCCAATAACTACAGAGGTTGTTATCTTGGTGTAGTCATTTTAGAGTGCAGAAAAAAAAAATACACGCGTACCGCAGATAGAGAGAGAGAGAGCAGAAAAAAATACACATGTATTTGCCTTTCATTTAAACTAAAAGCACCTTGAAATTTAAAAATGAGAGAGAAAGAACTTGAAAGATAAAGAAGAGAGAAGAAGAAGAAGAAGAAAGGCAGTAGCAGGCCAGCAGTAGAAGAAGAGTAGTGCACTTCCGCACTGATTGCCCATTTGCCCTTGAAGCCTCTCTTCTTCTTCTTCATTTTTTTTTTCTTGTGGTTGCCCCCAGAAGCCTCTCTTCTTCTTCTTCATTTATTTTTTTTGGTATACTAATTTTTTTTTTCTTGTGGTTGCCCCTTATGGGGGGGTTGCCCTAGCTCAAGGTCTTGCCGGGCTTACCCCGGGGCCGGCCCTGCCTCCAATGCAACTTAGTTTGAGGTGCTTGGTCTTGGCACAAAACTACACAACGTTTGAACTCATTGTAGTTGATGATGTGTAAAATCAGCACGGTCGTCCAGACGAAGCTTTCCTTGATGGAAGACCTGAAACAAAGAACAAACAGTGACGACAGTAGGAAAACACAGGTGGGGTGCCGGCCAAAGTTCCTCCGATGCTTTTGTCAGAGATTTGGTGGAGAAGGGTTAACAAGTAAGTAAAAGTGTTTAGACTAATAGTGTGCGTACTTGGTGTCTTTCTGATGGGGGGTTTATATAGGTCATCTAGAAATTAGCCATTGGGGCCTCTTTAATTCTCTCCTTAATTGGACTTGAATGAGAGTCTTTATGAAGACGGTTACAATATCTCGGGGATATTGTCATTAATGGGAGCATAACGTTTTTGGCATCCAATTAATTTTATGGAGTGTATTCTTTAATGAACTGTGGGAGGACGCGTTAGGGATGGTAATTAAGGTCGTCCTTATTTGTACTCGTCGAAGATGGACGGTTTATTTACTGTCGTTCGTCAGTCCAGGTCATCCTTTGATGGGCAGGTTTAAGGGAGGTAATGTGCTCAGGGTAAGGATGATACTATGTAGTCGTCATGGTGTTGAGGTCGTCGTGGCGGTCGAGGGGGAGAACGTCGTCCGTCCCTCGGACGGTGGACTCGTCAGTAGTGTTCCATGACCTAATTATTAGACTTAGACATGTGCAAGTTGATGTCCCCGTCGTCTATATATAAATTGTTGCTCTTTTTATTTTGTAAGATATAATTATTGTTGTTAGAATTTAACCATCACAATTCTTCTATAATTTCGAAATACTTTCATCTTATATATTTCACTTATCATAGCAACAAATGAAAGATGGGTCATGGGTTAGACCTGATTTCTTTGTAACTACTACAAAATCATGGATGAGAATGAACGAACACGCATAATGTTCGTGTATTGTTAAAACTGAGCAGAAATGTACAAGCTAAAACGACAAGCAGTTTACAAGAAAGAAAAGGAGAAAGCGACAACGCAAACTCAAGACAAAGAGCAAGTCACATGGAGGTCACGTGGATCACTTAAACAGATGTCATAATTTGATTAGCAGCTAATATCAATTAGTTACACTGAAAAGCTGTTAAGAATTTGTAATAAAATTAGTTAACACTGTTTCATCTTCCCGCTATTTTTTTTTTTTTATTTTTTGAGAATTTTTTTTGACAATTGCAAGCTTTTTTTTTTTTCCCCTCTTTGGGGATCTATCTGCTTGTCTTTCACATCACAATTCTTCTATTGTTTCCAAAAACTTGAGTCTTATTTCTGAGTTTTAACAAATTACCGAAGAAGAGATGGCTGAGGCTCTCCTGACTGATGTTGCTAAGGAAATTTTAAGCAGGCTGATTCTACTGAGCAGATCAGCCTTGCTTGGGGTTTCAAGGAGGAGCTGACACGCCTTCGTGACTCATTCACCATGATTCAAGCTGTGCTGGCTGATGCGGAGAGAAGGCAAGTGAGAGAGGAGCCTGTGAGACTTTGGCTGCTGAGGCTTAAAGATGTTGCTTATGATGCTGATGAAGTGCTGGACGAGTTTGCTTATGAGTTTTTCCGCCGAAAGGTAGAGATCCAAAACCAAATGAAGAGAAAGGTATGCTTCTTCTTTTCATTTTCAAATCCCATTGCATTTCGTATCAAGATGGCCAACAAAGTTAAGTCTATTGGCGACTCACTGAAAAAGATTAATGATGAAGCAATTGGATTTGGACTTGCTAGATTGGGGCCAGGAAACACGAACCCTGAGATTATCCTAAACCGAGAGACAGACTCCTCTGTTGTTCATTCAGAGGTTGTAGGAAGGGTAGATCATGTCTCAAAAATAGTGGACTTGTTGTTGCTTTGTGCAACCAATCAACAACTCTCGGTCATTCCTATTGTAGGAATGGCAGGTTTGGGAAAAACAACTTTAGCAAAACTAGTGTACCATGATTCGCTAGTAAAGAGACATTTCGATAAAACAATATGGGTATGTGTCTCCGATAATTTTGATGAGAAAAGGATTTTAAGAGCGATTCTTGAATCCGTTACCCATGTGCCAAGTGCTCTAGAAACTAAAAATGCACAACTTCTAAAACTTCAAAAAGAGTTGCGGGGAAAAAGATATCTTCTCATACTTGATGATGTATGGAATGAAAATTCTCTAGAATGGGATTCTTTAAGAAGTTCTTTGTCTGGAATTAATTCGAACACAGGAAATAGCATTATTATAACAACCCGTAAACACCGAGTGGCACACATCATGGGGACACTTAAACAACAAAACTTGGAAAAATTATTAGATGATGAATGTTGGTCTATAATCAGGAAAAAATTATCTCTTAATGAAGGAATTCCACTACCTCCAGATTTGGAGGATATTGGAAGGGATATTGCCAAAAAATGTGGAGGAGTACCATTAGTTGCAAAAGTTCTAGGAGGGATGATGTCTCGTAAAAGGGAGAAAAGTGAATGGTTGGCAATTCAAAATAGTGAATTTTGGAATTCCCTACATGATGGCGATGAAATGTTACCAATATTGAAATTAAGGTTTGATAGTCTTCAATCACCTCTTAAGCAATGCTTTGCATATTGTTCAATTTTTCCCAAAGATTATGATATGGAAAAAGAAGATTTAATTCAGCATTGGATGGCTGAAGGGTTCCTTCAACCATCTCAAGGAAGTAATTTGGTGATGGAGGATATTGGTAACATGTATTTTGATATCTTATTGGAGAATTCTTTATTTCAAGATGCAGAAAATGATGATTATGGTAATATTATCAGATGCAAAATGCATGATGTGGTACATGATCTTGCGCTCTCAGTTTCAAAATCCGAGACCCTAATTTTAAAGACAGATTCAGTGGATAATATCAGCCATGTAAGACGTTTGTCTATCCAATGTAATGGTGGAACTCTATCAAATATTCCATTTTCAAAAGATAGTGTAAGGAAGTTGCGCACATTTGTTTCAGAAAATAAGGCGCTTTGCAACACATTTGTAGATTTTAAAGGCTTACGTGTTCTAAAATTATTTGGGTTTACTATAACAGAGTTATCAGATTCAATTGTTGGGTTAATACACTTGAGGCTTCTCCACATCTTTAAGACTAACATCAAAGCATTACCAAAGTCCATCACCAAGCTCTACAATTTGCAAACTTTAAGAATTGAAGGTTGCTATCGTTTCAAAGATCTTCCAGAAGATCTAATAAAATTGATTAACTTGAGGCATATATATTTTAATCATGAGCTTTACATGTTTACCAGAAATAGAATTAATCCTCATCACTTGAACCGACTACCTAAAGATCTTGGGAAGTTGACTTGTCTACAAACGTTGAAATATTTCAAGGTGGGTCAAGAGGCAGGTCATCGGATCGAAGAATTGGGACATTTGAATCAACTTAGTGGACAACTTCTTATAATAGGTCTAGAGAATGTGAGAGATAAAGATGAAGCTAGAAGTGCACATTTAACTGAAAAGGCCAGAATACACGAGTTGAGACTTTATTGGAGTCAGAATCCAAATAGAGAGGTGAACCACCAGAATGAGGAAGAAGTGTCGGAAGGCCTCCAACCTCCTCAATATTTGAAAGGCTTAATGATTGTTGGCTTTGGAGGAAACAAACTCCCATCATGGATGTTGACAAATTGTGATGCTTTGTCACTTTTTGGCAATTTGATAAAGATAAATTTAATAAACTGCCGCAACTGTGAAGAACTTCCCACCCTCGGCCATCTACCCTGCCTTGAGGTTCTTGAAATAGAGAGAATGGATAATGTGACATGTATAGGAATCGGGTTTTATGGCATGTATAGTGATGACAGTTACGGAAAGACACTGTTCCCGACGTTACAAAGACTCATATTGTATGATATGAAGGGGCTAGTGGAGTGGAAGGATGTTATGGAACTGACAACAACAAGTGTGGTGTTTCCTTGCCTTGAGGAGTTTGTAGTATTTGAATGTAGTAATCTGAGGTCTATTCCAAGTATACAAGGAGCCGCGTCCCTTCTTCAACGCTTGAAGATATTTACTTGTGGTGTTGAAGTTCTCCCAACTGGGTTACGATCGTGTACGTCTCTTCAAGAATTGAGTATATCATATTGTGATAATCTGATATCGATTCCAGATCTACGAGAATTGCATTCTCTTACTGAATTGCACATTTGCGATTGTCCGAGTCTGAAATCAATTCCAGATCTACAAGAATTGCATTGTCTTACGAAATTAGCAATTTTTTATTGTTCAAAGTTGACGCATCTGCCAGTGGGATTAGAATACCTCACCCGCTTGAATACTTTAAAGATTGGTGGGTTTGATGAGCTGGATGCTTTTCCCAGTCTCAGTTCCATCCTACACTTACACGCATCCCTTGAAACACTATATTTGTTTGGGTGGTATAAACTCAACACTCTCCCGGAGGAAATTCAATACTTCACTGCACTTAAACATCTAAAGATATCGGATTTCGAAAGATTGGAAGCTTTGCCTGAGTGGTTGGGCAACCTTTCTTCTCTTCAAAGCCTGTCGTTTTCACAGTGCAAGAACCTAATGGATCTGCCCACAGCGCAAGTCATGGGACGCCTCACCAAATTAGAAGGACTGTACGCGAGTGAGTGCCCCAAATTAAAGGAAAGATATGAGGGGAACATCGAGGGTTCCAACATTGCTCATATTCCACATGTCTCATTCTATTAGTTACCTATCAAACGGTAGCTGCGCATAATGGTAGATGACCGGTATGTTCCTCTTCTCTATATACCCTTTGAATCAACCAATTATATATATTCATAGTCCTAATTTCTTTATTCCTCTTTTCACTTTCCCTAATATTTTTTTTTTCTTTCCATTTATATCTTATTGTGTCTCATCAGAAGAAGGAATTATCTCTTCAAGAATTGCAAACGATATTCAAGAGCTTCTTGTAAGGCATCATCAAATTAGAGAAGGTGCAGAATTTTTGGCATCCCCATTGAAAGAAAAATGGCCCATGATTGCCCATTTTCCAATTATACAGAAATTCAATGTGGTAAGTCCATCTAAATCTGATCTCCTCCCTTTTTTTTATAATTTTTTTTTAAGGAACCAAATACCAATGATGTGATGTGACTGTCAACAGGGGAAAGAAGTGAAATCCAATAATGTGCAAACAAGTTCAGGTACTTCAATTTATCTCCCCAAGGCATTTAGATCTACCAAGACAGATACTTTTTAGGCATAAGCAATATTGGTTGGTCAGAAGTGGAACTTAATTGGAGCTCAAAATATTTGATATAGCAGTAAGATATAAAGGTTGGATTTGCTGGAAGCTTTTCTCCACATATTTTACAGATTGCATGTTAACAGGCTGAGTAGGTAAGACAAAGTGCATTGAACTTTAACAAACGCTTCGATTGCTGTAAAATAATTCCATGGATTCCAATGGGAGCATTACTTTGTACCCTGATTCATCTTGAACCTGTTCATCATGCCTGATATCTTACCAACAACACGCATAACATCTTGCTAGTGAATAATATGTCATATTGAATATCAGACATTTATATATTGAATAATAGATATTTATACCAATTCCATGATTTCTATAGTATAAAAGGTGAATTTGTAGCCTGTAGGTCTTTGTTTCATTGCCACTAATTCATGTTCATTTTCTGACATACATTGTTTATTTTGTTTATGTCATTGCATTGATTGTCTAACTACATTATTTTTATTTTTTGAGTTTTCTTTTTATTTCTTCCTAAAACATTTTTGGTTATAGGTCACTTGGAACCATATGGTATATGTATCTGCAAGTGTTGATGAGTATACTATACTTGGCATCACTACAAATAATCATCAAGTAAGGCCTAGGTTTTTCCAGGCTTACGCCGCAGTTGCTTCCATCTCCTATCCAAATGATTAGCAATGAATCTTTTTTTTCCTGATATAGGATTCAAGACAATTCTTCTGCTTTTCAAATCTCATATTGTCATGGTTTCCTAACTTAAAGCCTCTTCGGCAGTGACTTCAAAGGTACACATCTGCAATTAGCCCTTTTACATTAGCTTCAATCTCTCTCAAACTGCATTTTCAAAGTTTAGATATAATCAATGACATAAACTATTAAATTACAAGAAGATAAACTTGAAATATGAATAAAATCAAATAGACATTACTGCATTTTTTTTCTTTCTAAGATCAAGTTACAGATTTTGGTAAAACAATTTACTATTTTTGTTGTTTTCTCTCTTTTTTCTTTTGTTTATTTCTATCCCCTCAAAGGTTTCTGGTTGTCAATGAGAATAATATTGGATCAGAAATGTTAATAGAAATATTCAACTTGGCCGCAGTATGTTGACAACCAGCAAGATACCAGGTGAGCTGTAAGTTTTCCAGCTTTTACACCATAGTTACTTCCATCTCCTATGTATATACTAAACAAGGGATCTTTTCTACTAAACATATGTGCAAATAAGGCAATGAACATATGTCTCTCTAAGCTGACTTTAATTTGCAATAATTCAATTAGTACCATTTGGTTTAGAAATATCTTACTGGGTTTTTATCCAATTTCAGTCTTTTTTACACTGAAAGCCTCATTGTCAGTGATAAGTTGAAACTAGTATGCAATTTTCTTGGAAGAAGATAGAACATACAGTATGGACGCTAAATCTAAAATGCTTACATAAACCAATTTTGCAGTCTACTGAAAAAAGAAGCAGCGATAGTTTCTAATTGCTAATCACGGCTGGAAAACTTTATGCCTAGTCAATATTTCGAGCTTCAAGCAAATTTAATTCTATTCTTCCCATGGCTAAACTTATATTGAATATTTCTTTATACAGGTCTGAAGTTGACTGATTTGCTAGAATCTTAGGTAAATATAAACTTCACTTGCTGATGAGAAGTAGTTGAAAGAGTTGGGTACTCACTCTTTTGTGCCATTCTGTTTTCCGATTCCTTGGGCTGGTATCTTGGAAAACATCAAAAGCCAATGGAAATTGCATCTGAATGTGAAGTATGGTGGTCAGTACAGTAATCATTGCTACCTGTATATAAGACCCCAATCTGGAAAATAGGTGACCTCATCTACTGCGACAATAGAATCCGTTCTCTAAGACCTGAGTTAGATACTAAAGGTATGCCTTTCTTCATTGTTACAGTTTTGTCATCGTCATAGTTACTTTTAAAAGAACAAGTGTTATTTCATGTCTTCTCTTTTGTTGTTCAGTTTAACCATTGACATTGTAGAATACAAAGAAATGTCTTCTGTCTATTTTTGTGTACCTTGTGCTGCTATCTGTGAAATAATTTGCTATATCTATAGAACAATTTATCATCATTCATCACCATTTTCACAATCGGGTGTTTCTCTTAAGGTCAAAAATGGATTATTGTTCAGCATTCCATTCCTTCATATCCAAGAGCTTCCTTACAAGCTATAGTTATTCAGTCATTTGTTTAACCACCCATATGTAGGCATTGAAATATATTTTGCACCAGCCAAAGCAAGGGAGATACGACAGGCTTCAATGACCCATATTACCCTAGAAAGTGGCTGCTTTGTTCTATCTGCACCCCAATTCTGCAGAAGGAGAGATTATTTGCTGTCAGCAGAGTATTTCTGAAGGTTCAAATGATGATATATCCTTGAATCAAATTATATGCTCTGGAGGTAGTGTTATTATATCATCATCTGGCCAAGACCATTCTGGCTGGACCTGATTACCAAGGAGAGTCCATCTGTTGGAGTTGGTTCGTATTTGATGGAATGGAAGCTTTGCCTAAGTAGTTGGGCAACCTTTCTTCACTTATACAACTATGTCTTTTCAGCTGCAAGAACCTGATGTATCTGGCCAGAGCGCAAGCCATGCGATGCCTCACCAAATCAAAAGAGCTATACATTAGTGAATGCCCCAAATTAAAGGAAAGATGTGCAAAGGGGAGTGAGTGGTCCAAAATTGCCCATATTCCTGAAATCTGGATCGACCTTGAAAATACTTAAAGGTAGCTGAGCAGATTGGTCCAAGACAGATCTGAGCAGTAAGTTTTCTCATACCTCATCCTGTTCTCATACACAACCCTTTGAATAAACCAATTTCTTTATTCCTCAATTCACTTTTCCCTAATATTTATATATATTTTCATTTATTCCTTATTCTACCTCAGAAGAAGAAGAAAAAAATGGAATTATTTCTTTAAGAGTTGCAAACGATATTCAAGAGCTCCTTGCAACGCATCACCAAATTAGAGAAGCTGCAGAATTTTTGGCATCCCCATTCAAAGAAAAAGGGCCCAATATTGGCCATATTCCAATTATACAGAAATAATGTGGTAAGTCCATCTAAGCCTGATCTCCTTTTCTATTTTTAAGGAACCAAATACCGATGATGTGATCATGTGACTGTAGGTTACTTCGTGGTTGTTATGCAACAGGGGAAAGAACTGAAATGCGGTAATGTGCTGACAAGTTCAGGTACTACAATTTCTCTCCCTAGGCATTTCTTTTTTCTTTTCCAACATAACAGAATGCGAGGGAAATAAAACCATGTATGCTTATGTATCACAAAAAATTAATAATCCACAATATTGATATTAGCGTTTTATTGTTTAAGTGCCTCAATCAACATTTAAGTTCTTCACCGCTCTTTTTGACGTTTTTCTTGATAATTGCATAATTTTCTAATATTCTAGCTTTAGAATTGTAGTTCACATTCAGTCTTAGCATTGCATTTATCAAGTCCAATGGGAGCATTACTTTGTACCCTTATCCATCTTGAACCTGTTCATCATGCCTGATATCTTACCAACAACACGCATAATATCTAATCTCTTCTATATATCTCTGCCAGAGCATTTAATAATACTAGCTTCAATTAATAATTTTCACATGTTGTCTGTTACAGTCTTCTCTTCTTGTCAGTCTTGTTATCTTAACTAAGAGGCCAACCTATAGGGGTGCTCCAGTTCATAGAAAAGTTCTAGTGATACTAGCCTATGGTGCACGGATAAGGTAATGAACATATGTTTCCATAAGCTGACTTTTATTTGCAATTATTAAATTAGTACCATTTGGTTTAGAATTTAATTGTATTACTGACTTAAAACTTCTATCAATGAAGTCAGCCATGACTAAAATTTTTTTTTTGATAAATAACAAAAACTTTATTAGGAAAATCATAATAAAGAGACACCAGTATACGAGGAGTATACTTGGATTACAAACGGATTAAGCTCTCAAGGAGCAATAATCCAAAAAATGGTGCAAAGAAACACAAGAAACATAGCCCCTCACAAACACCCACTCAAATAAAGTTCGGAAAAACAACAGTTTCAACTCAACAATAGTCCTCTCACAGTCATCAAAGCTGCGACTATTGCGCTTCCGCCACAGACAGCACATCAAGCAATGCGGACAACCCTCCAAAACCCCTGTAATGACCTGGCTTTTTAATAAAGCAAATAAAGATAACTTAGTCGAATTCGAGATAACTAATCTCTTGAATGTAAGAGTGAAACTGAATTTGGGTTTAATATTCTCCTTCCTTTATTTCTTCACACTCATTGCTTAAATACATTATGTTGATATAATCCTGTTAGAAATAAATAGATAAACAATATAATCCTATTATACCAACATGAACTCCTATCCAGTAAACTCCTACTAAACCACGACTTCCAATTGCTAGGTAGACTCCTAGCCACAACCTTGCATGTATCTCCTATGGATCCATGCCTTTTTTGTACTATCCATGTCATCACTAGTCACGCCTTCACTAATCACTCCTACCCCGGGTCATGACACCCCCATATTCTGATGCCAACCAAACTTCCCATTCAATTCCAGCAAACCCCACCACACTCACTTTTAGCCAATCTCAGTTCTAGTTCCTACACTAAAAGCCTCATTGTTAGTGATAAGTCATTATGTTGAAACAAGATACAGTATGCAGTTTTCTTGGAAAAAGATAGAACATACAGTATGAATGCTAAATCTAAAATGCTTACATAAACCAATTTTGCAGTCTACCCAAAAAAGAAGCAGCAATAGTTGCTAATTGCTAATCAAGGATGGACAGAGCTTCAAGCTTTACTATTACCAACTGTGTTACTTTATCTTGTAACCTAAAGAACCCAATAGCAAATATAATTCTATTCTTCCCATGGCTAAATTTATGTTGAATATTTTTTTATACAGGTCTTGAAGTTGACTGATTTGCTAGAATCTCAGGTAAATATAAACTTCACTTGCTGATGAGATTAATTAAAAGAGTTGAATACTCACTCTTTTGTGCCATTTCTTTTCTATTTTTTTTTTTTTTTCTATTCCTTGGACCGGTATTCTGGAAAACATCAAAAGCCAATTGCAATTGCATCTAAATGTGAAGTGTGGTGGTCAGTAGAGAAATCATTGCTACCTGTATATAAGACCCCAATCTGGAAAATAGGTGATTTCATCTGCTGTGACAATAAAATGCGTTCTCTAAGACCTGACTTAGATACTAAAGGTATACTTTTCTTCATTTTTACAGTTTTGTCATCGTCATAGTTACTTTTAAAAGAACATTTTTAATGTCTCTCTTTTGTCATTCAGTTTAACCATTGACATTATAGAATACATAGAAATGTCATTTGTCTATTTTTGTGTACCTTGTGCTGTTATATGTGAAACAATTTGCTATATTTTAGAATAACTTATCATCATTCATCACCAATTTCACAATCGGGTGTTTCTCTTAAGGTCTAAACTAGCTTATTGTTCAGCATTCTCTTCCTTTATATTCAAGAGCTTCCTTACAAGTTATAGTTCTTCAGTCGTTTGTTTAATCCTTATGCTATAATATGTAGGATTTGACATATATTTTGCACCTACAGTCAAAGCAAAGGAGATATGGCAAGCTTCAATGACCTAGATTGCCCTAGAAAGTGGCTGCTTTGTTCTATCTGCAGACCAATTCTGCAGAAGGGAAGACTATCTGTTGTCACTAGAATGTATTTCTGGAGGTTCTAATGATGATATATCCGTCGATAATATCATATGCTCTGGAGGTAGTGTTATTACATCATCATCTAGCCAAGACCATTATGGCTGGACCTGATTAACAAGGAGAGTCCATCTCAGCATGACTGTTAGAGGTTCTAATGATGATATATCCGTCAATAATATCATATGCTCTGGAGGTAGTGTTATTATATCATCATCTAGCCAAGACCATTATGGCTGGACCTGATTAACAAGGAGAGTCCATCTCAGCATGACTGTTAACAATTTGGAGCTGGCCAAATCTGAAAAGCATAGGCATCTTTTCATGGAAGATGGATTGACACATGTTGTCTCTCAAATCTGAAACAATCTTGTTCACTCTTTGATGTTCCAAATCTTTGAGAGAATTGTAGAGCAAAGCCAGATTTTAGTAGAATTTGGGGTCAAGTGGGACTAAACTCTATCAAACAGGCTCCAGATATACCCAATCCAATTTTGTTTACAACTGTTGTGAAAGCATAAGTTCTTGATAATTGTAATAGTGACTTAGCTCTGTAGAAAATTTGAGCTCTGGGATTAACTTCTCATAGTTATTCTCTTGCCAAACAGCTAATTTAGCCTTTCTATTTCTCTTTTGTAATGTCTAGTGGCCTCAATTTGTCAAACACGTTGCAAGAAATCAAACATTTTGTATTGTTGGTTCTTGGAAAATTTTGATATTTAGAGTATGCTCAGGGGATAGAGTAGCTTGTATGGTTTATGAATATGTTAGTCCTGGAATTTTTGCAATTGTAGCAATGAACTGTCATATGTAGACTAAAATGAGATTGTATTTATCCAACTTTCAACTTTTTGGACTTTGGCCTTTTTAGGTTTTGTTCAACATTGCAATCTTGTATTCTAAGGAATATGATTCTTGTTAGATAAAATAATTCAAAATTTATGATTCGCAATTGTATACAAATGGCATTTCAAGTAACATGTATAAAGCAACCATGCCCTGGAAGCATAAGTTCAACGTGCAGATCAGTGGATAATGGAAGTTACAGAATTTCATATGGAAGTCTAAACTCTAAAGCATAGCAACTGTTGTTGAAAACTTGAAGTACAAGGAGAGAGTGCCAAGTATCAAGAGAAAACCATTGATAACTGGCAACAACCACGGATAACTTTTGAGTCCTCAAGTATAAATGGATGATTCATTTCTCAAGAAAGGGGACACACTTAACTCTCACTACAACGACTCAAAGAGAGATTGCTCTCTCTTGTTATGTTATTTGCTTTCTAGTTCTAGGATTGTTGTAAGGTGTTAATGCAAGTTAAGTACCTTTGCTTGTAACTCATTCTCTTTCATGTTTATGTAGCATTGTAAGTTTCTTAGTCATATAAATTGCCAGTTATTGTTTCTCATCTAAATAGTTTGGTAGCATCCTAGTTTTGTAAATCCTTAATTCCTTTAACTTTCTTGCAAAAGTAGTAGTTTCGTAGACCTCTTAAATTGCAACCTTTTATTTTCCATTGATAATTGTTACTAAGCTTTCCTCCTCAATAATTGACTTAGTGTAACTCAACAACATTAATATTGATAAACTGAAAGTCCTTGATTGAGACAAATACTAAACCACACTTTTTAAACATGAAGTCAAATCACTAGAAAAAGGTTCTTAAGTAATGCCATTGACGCCTATGAAAAGTAATCAATGCACTTATTAGTCACATCAATACTTGCATATTTACCACAAAAAAAAAAAAAAAAAAAAAAAAAATCAGTACTTGTGTCGATATCTCTGAAGATTAATATCACAACAAACAATTCTAAGAATCCAAAATTCCAAAGATTTAACATTCTGATAATCACGTTGTAGTAAAATATAGAATACAAATTCAGGGTTCATTCATGTGTTATCACCAAACAGATGAATGGTAATAGTTATTACATTACATATTTCTTGTAATATTGATTCCTATTACAAATGTAATAACCATTACAGTGTATCAAACATGCCCTAAGTTCATCCCTACAACAACGGTATTCCCATGGTCGACTTAAGTGTAAACCATAAATCGGTAGTATAGTCTATAATTTGATAATAACTCCACTACTGCTTGTAATAATTTTGAAGTTTAGTTCAATAAAAAGAAAAAAAAAATTGAAATTTAGTTTGCTCAATGAGTCAACCATGTTATTGATAACAGATTAGAAGCTAAAATAGTACCATATTCCTCATCTTATATTCATTGAAGAAATTTTATAAAATTGCTACAATTAAATATCTCAAACTTTGCATTCTAAAGAAATTCTTTATATATACACATAGAATAATAATTTTCTGTGCATATTAGTGAGTATAATTATCAAAGCGAATACAATAATTTTCTATGCATATTAGTGAGTATAATTATCAAAGCGAATACAATCTATATGTGGT
The DNA here is from genome assembly GCA_907173295.1 of Fagus sylvatica. Classification (NCBI taxonomy): domain Eukaryota; kingdom Viridiplantae; phylum Streptophyta; class Magnoliopsida; order Fagales; family Fagaceae; genus Fagus; species Fagus sylvatica. The sequence goes on along the minus strand of OU015768.1, from coordinate 15,784,719 downwards.
TATCGTAGGGAAAAACTTCCAGTACACCGACTGAGGCCATCAACCATGGAAAATATTGAAGGTATCAACAATATTCCAAAATGGAACATAATCTTCTACATTGCCAATAAAGATACCAAAATTCAACTTGGGTAACTACAGTAGAGATACAACCTTTTCAAAAGTCTTTAAAGGGCACTTAAAAAAGCCAAATATTGGCTGCAAAACAGTCACTAAGGTACAAGTTCTTTAGGTTTCGATTCTCAGATCTCCCCCAGATAAATCTGTTTATCACTACTGCAAGATCCAACAATAGGTTCAATAGGATGGAAAACACACTCATTGACTGATCCGGTGTGGCCAGGGAGCTTATACAAGATGCGTCGAGAAGTTGTATCCCATATGTAAACCATCCGATCTGAACTCCCCGCTGTGACTTTGCTTCCATCAGGTGACCAGCCACACTTCAACAAGTTCTTTTCAAAGTTGTGTTGGTGCCCTTCCATTACCTTCACACACCGATTTTGTGGTGCATATGGACGCATATCCCATATGCAGAGTTTGCAATCCATACCATTTGTGAGAAGATAGGAGCCATCAGGACTCAACTGCATACCTGTAATCATGTCTTGATGGCCTTGAAGTGTCATTGTAACTTCACCCTTGCGCAAGTCCCATACCTTCACTTCATTGTCAATACCACCAGTGAAGATCTTATCAGATGCATCTGAGAAACCGACAGCTGTGATTTGGTATTTATCTGGAAACGTTTGAATGGCACCCCTCTGACGCATATCCCACAGTTTAGCAGTTCCATCGTCAGATCCGCTGACAACAAGTGGCGGCCCCCTCCGAGAAGGACAGCATGAATTCACAAACGAGGAGTGTTCTGCCATTTTCTTTATTTGTTTCCCTGTTTCAACATCCCATGCCCTCAACGTTTTATCAGGGCTGGCTGATATTATCTGTGATCCATCAGTAGTCCAATGAAGATCCAAAACTGCATTCTTGTGCCCTTTTAAAACCATGAAGTTCTTGCAATCCCCATGCACATTCCACAGAAAAATTTCTCTGTCATGAGACCCAGATGCGACAACTGTTCCCGCTGGATTGAACTTCATTGTGTATATAGTACTCTGATGGCCAGACAGCAACATGATTGGCGATTCCAAACTTGATGTCCGCTGTTTTCCATTTGGCCCAGGTCCTTGAGGAGCTCCATATGGGACAGTAGACCATTCCATTGGCCTTGGACCAACTGTAGACAAAGCATTGTCACCCCCTGACTGAATAACTTCCATTTTACCGTCTGCTTTCTCTAACCAGTGACAAATCTGATCTTTATGGGGTAAATCCTGAGATAAAATTAAAGAAATCAGCCATACATGTTAAACAAAGCAGGCTGAAATAGCTGAACTAAATATCCCAACTACAACTTATATGAGCCAGAATGTTGAGCTTACAACCTTCTACCAGTTTAGAAAAAAAAAATCCAAAAACTTAATGAAGAAAGTACATGACTGAGAAAAGACCAACATCTACCAACACTATGAATCTCCACCCACGTGTCATGTCAACCAATCTAAAGCATTGCACATGTAAAGACAGAGTAAAATGAGTGAAACTAAGCAATTATTACAATCTACACTTCTTCCTTTTTGCTTCTTTTGGGCGATAAGTTATTTATCCTTGCCAATGATGTTTAGCACTGCACTAGATGCATCAATTTATTATGCATTAAACAAAATCATTTTTGTTTCAACCCAAAAAAATTGAGAACCACCCATTCAATTCAATATAGGCATAAATTATCATGGATAGAAATGATGATCTAGTTAACAACAAAAGAAATCAAATAGCATTAAATTTTATCACACTTCAATCAAATATAACAGTGTAAAGAATGGCATGTTGAACATTGATTAGCATGTGCGATCAAACCTAAATGAAGTGGGCACAAATCTACTAGTCATATAAAGTATAAACATAAAAATACTTTTACAGTTGCTATCATTTTTTTTTTTTTTTTTTCCCTTATGCACTACGTGTTGAAACAACAATTTCTCTCAAGTAGGAAAAATAGGAGGGGAGAAAAAAATCATAAGCACACAAACGTGATGTTCATTTTTATCAAAACCTAACAATAGTGCATGAGGAAATTTCTTTTTTTTTTTTTTTTTTCAAGTCCCTGGTGCACTACGTGTTGAAACAAATACAAAACAAAAACTACCACCATGAGGTACAAGTAGAATGCTGCTGATGGTTAAGAAATGACCCTTTGCAAATTATAGCGCCAAACAAACATCAATCAGAATTCTGTTAAAGGGATGAGATAAGATTGGGTTAGGTCTTAGGTTCAAATCTTACTAAATGATCAAATTAGTAAGATTTGAACCAAAGATCTAGCCTAATCATATCCTACCCCTTTACTAAGGGGGGAAAAGGAAAGAGACAACAACATAGATGTTACCTTCCTTTTTTATGTTGGTACACACGCACTACGGATTTTAAATCCTTAACCCCACCCTCCACCTTGTTCTTAAAAGGAGAGGAGATGCCACTTGAGCTAGAGCTCATTGGTATTACCTTTCTTTTTATTAATCCCAAGAAAATGATCAAAGAAGAATAAAACCAATTACCATGTAGTAAGGTAGAAAGTGATAAAGATCTGAGATGGGACTGATTAGATTTTCATTCAAACCTTTGGTAATTTCTTTTACTTAGTAAAATTCGAACCTAAAATCCACCCTAACCATATCCAACCTCATTACCACTTTTTAAAAATAAAAAAAAACTTATGTGCATGCAAAAACAGTATTCATTTATATCATTTACTAGTTTGAAAATGTATTGTGGTTATTCCTGTGTTCATATAATTCAACAAGACTTAAATAATTAGACAGGTATCGCACTTATTAAACAAGTGAGTACCTATACTCCATCAATGGTTAATTTAAATACACTTTGTACACTCAAATAATCCAACAGCTGTATATCTTTAGCTTAATACTTTCTTTTCAAAACAATAATTCTAATCCAACTTGTAAATTGTAATAAAAATCCCAAGGCCCAGTATTACGCACAAACATTCAATAAAAATTTGTACACTTTAATCCTACATTTAAATTATAAAAAAAAAATAAATAAAGGGCTTCTCATGCAGTAAATAGGATTTATAACTAAATATTCAGAGTTCCTTTTTTCCGTGACCTAAAAACTTTCTTAGCAACCAAACAGACAGCTAAAGCATTAAAACATCCACACACACACAAAAGCAAAATTCACAGAAACTACAAAACGCCAATCCAAATTCCCAAAGACTAAAAACAGAGAAACAGACCAACTCCTAACTTCCAAAAAAGAATAAATTAATAAGGTAAAATGAAGCTCGGTTATTGAGATTCTCGGAAACCAAACAGCAGAATAATTCAATTACAGAAAGGAAAATGTCGCATGCTCATTTCTGATTTCATGGAATCAAAACTTGTACCGAACTAGGGTTTCACGGAGAGAGAGAGAGTACCTGGTAGAGATTTGCGTGTTAAACCCTAGAGAGTAGAGGGTTCTTTTCTTTTCTTTTCTTCAATACTGAAGGAGACCGGGATCTGACTGTTTGGACTTGGGATTTGGGACCCTGGTTAAATATAAAATAAAATGAAGCCCAAATATATATCTACGACACGTCGTTTTAACAAAGTTGCACTAATTTCATACCTCTGTTCTTTGCTTTTCAGTCTTAACTCTTTAAGCCCGAATCTCAAACTTTGAGGGTAAATTAAAATTTGAGAGTGTTTCATTTTAATCCCTTAAGTATGAGATAATTTTAGTGTATTAATTTCGATATTTTATTCTTTTTTAATGTGAGGAACTTTTCTCAACAGAGTTCCTTTGGACCTGTCTTTAGACAATAAAACCTACGGGCAACTAACCCACCCGCCAAAACTAATTGTTGGTAATCTAAGGGCATTCCTGATTGGACAAAGATTAGCTTCAACCCGTGTTGGAGGAAATTCCTCCAACCCATTAGGTGGCACCATTTATTATTGGACATGTGTCCAGTCATGCTGCACATGCCCACTAACCCTTGAGTTAAAATAACTCAAACTTTCTCTCTCTCTCCTCTCAATCCCCCCTCTCCTCTAGCCGACGAAATCCCCCTGCCCTAAAACCCCTTTGAGAGTGTTTCATTTTAATCCCTATAAAGTATGAGATAATTTTAGTAAATATTAATTTCGAGAATTTTATTCTTTTTTAATGTGAGAATTTCTTTTCTCAACAGAGTTCCTTAAAGCATTAAAACATAACCTGTCTTTAGACAATAAAACAAAACTACGGGCAACTAACCCACCCGCCAAAACTAATTGTTGGTAATCAGTAAAAAGGGCATTCCTGATTGGACAAAGATTAGCTTCAACCCGTGTTGGAGGAAATTCCTCGGAAAACCCATCGCAGGTGGATAATTTCTGACCATTTATTATTGGACATGTGTCCAAAAGTCTTGTATGTGCACTATGGTCATTTCACTTGCCCACTTAACCCACTGAGTTAACCCAGTTAACCCTGGTAGAGATCTCCCTGCCTCTCCCTAGGAACTCTCTCTCTCTCAACTTTCTCTCTCTCTCCTCTCAGCCTCCCCCCTCTGAGTCTGTCTAAGCTGACATGGAGCCGGGAGCCTGGTTAAATATAAAATAAAATGAATGTGCCGTACCTCCCAACCCTCTCGTGTTTACCGCTAACAAAGTTGTCCTGATTCTCCACCTCACTCCTTCCTTTACTCCTTTCTTACTAACACTTTAACAACCGAAGTCTCAAACTTTCTAGGGTAAATTGAAAATTTGATCTCTGAGTGTTTCCATTTCTAACTTCCCTTAATCCAAACCCATCTAAGATTTAGTGTAACCCATTTCTCATGATTTTATTCTTTTTTAATACATGAAAACCTTTCATCTCATATCAAGTTCCTTGCTTACCGTTGGAAACCCCATCGATAAAATTTCTCTCTCTCTCTTGTCCAATTTTGCTTTGCGCCAAAACTACCTTGCGTTGGAAATAATCTAAGCCTTCAGGCATCTCTCATCTCATCTCAGATTGGACAACTCATGGGATTAACCCAAACAGCGGGTTGGATCGTGACCCGTCTTTAGCTAATAAAACCGTCTTGGCAATGACACCAAGGGCTAACTTGCTTCACCCGCAAAATCTCTAGTTGGAACAGGAATCTACGGAGCAACGAAGTATTGGATTCTGAGCAATGACACCAAGGGCAAGCTTCAAGCGGATCGTCGGATCTCGGAGAGAGAGAAGGGGGACGGCTGAGAGGAGAGAGAGAGAGAGAGAGAGAGAGAGAGAGAAAGTGGAGAGAGTGAGTTACGGGAGAGGCAGAGAGAGAAATGGTTAAGTGGGAGGTTATTTTAGGGTGGGCTAATTGCAAAAAAAAAAATCTTGATTGGGCTATTTAGTAAGTAAAAAAAAAGAAAAAAACAAACCTTGACTGCTATAGCCCAGCAAGGCTTGCCTTGCACGCCCCTGATTGCACATGACTGGACACATGTCCAATAATAAATGGTGCCACCTAATGGGTTGGAGGAATTTCCTCCAACCCGGGGTTGAAGCAAATCTTTGTCCTGATTGATTCACCTCTTTATGCTCAAATTTGATTGTATTTTCAAAATGGTCATTTTGTCTATATTTGTGATTGATCTGACTATCCAGTGCTAACAAAATGATGTTTTTTTTTCTTCCTCTCTCTCTCTTAACGACTAGATTAGCAATAATCATGGATGGAATGACCATTTTAAAAATGAAAAAATCTCAAACTTAAGGGGCATAAGAAAAATAACCTTAAATTTTAAGAGTCCAAAGTGCAAGTTAGTCTAAAAATAGAAAAATGATACTTTGATAGTTAAGACTTTATTTCTTATATTTAACAGTATACAAGATTTCATGTTATTTATAAAATTTTAAATGATGTATCACTAAATTTACCTTTATATTTATAATATTTAATATAGACCATGAGTATGCTTTTTCACCGTTTTCCCAAAATCAATAGGCATTTACTTTATCATACATAAGTGGGATTTTCTATTAGCCGATAGTGCAACCTTTTGTGGTTATCTTCTTCTTCATCTTCTTTTTGTATCAAATTAAACTATATATTTCAAGGATTAACCTTCCTCCTTCTCATAGAAGTTAGATATCATAGAGTTCTTTTTGTGGCCAATATATGTGTCACATTTTAATACGCCCGTGATTGGACTTAAGGTTGTTGGGGGAGTCGAGTCTAGAACTCTTGCCAATAGGTCCTCAGTTGGTCGCTACCTTTGTATTAGATTAGTTAGAAGAAGATGAGTAAATGAAAGTTTTTAATAACTAATTTTCACCATATAACCACTGGGATCATCTTATAATTGAATACCTAACACTGCATTGATCTCTTCAAGGATATATCCCTGGAGGACAATATAGCCAAAATCCAAAGTTATTCACTTTTTCATATCCAAAGCATAACAACGATAATAAATAAGACTACAATAAGGAAGAAAACAAGGGGGAAAGTTACAAGTGAACATCTTGTTTAGCTTTTGAAACCACTATTCATTATTCATATGCATATGTGCAGAGCTTGCTACAACAAGAGTTGCCAAACATATAAGCCTTAGGAAATCATAGCCTAATTATACAAACGGTTTGATAACTCACGTAGAGTATCAGAAACAAAATAATAACAAGAATACATGCAAAACTCAATCAAATTGAAGCATCGCAGGCGCCAATAAGGATTAACATAAAGAAGAGTAACAACTCCCAGAAAGAACATGATGTAAGATATCAAAAAGCTGGCAAAGAAAACCACTTGATCTACTTCATACCATTTCTCATCACTTACATTTGAGGATTTTGTCGGCGTCTGGGGCAGATCATCTATGTTGGTGCAACTTTTCTCCAATGGTAGTCCACAAAGAAATGGATTTCCTTCATAGCTGCTCGCAGTAAATGTTCCAAACTGTTGTTTCATTTCTAGTGTCCTACCCGATAAGTTGTTATAAGCAACACTAAACACTACCAGAAAATGGAGTTCAATTAGTTTTGGAGGGATTTTTCCACTCAAGCTATTGTAAGAAATGTCCAAGCTTTCTAATTCAACCAAGTTTGAGAATGTCTCCAGAATGGAACCAGTCAATTGATTGTGAGACAAATTTAGTGCGCGAACTGAAGAAAGTTGTCCAAGCTCGAATGGGATTCCACCTGTTAGGTTGTTACAAGACAAATCCAATCCAGACGTGTAATTAAGAATGCTATCCACGTAGGAGCTAAGCCTGTTTTTTGTAATGAAGTTAGCTTCTTCTTGTGAGTAATAGCCATCAACAATTATTAGTGGTAGATCATTCTCTGAGACACTTCCATATTTTGTGTATGCTATCCTTATTACATAATTATGGTTGTACTCAAAAGAATGATTCTTCCTAAAGGTAATGTCTTGAAAGCAATGAGGTATTGACCCAGAAAAGAAGTTGCTAGAGAGATCCATTAAGCTCAATTTGACCAATTGACATAACTGAGTTGGAATAGTTCCACTCAAATTGTTTCCTCTTAGTAACAAAATTTTCAAGCTTGAAAGTTTACCAATTGAACTTGGAATGTTGCCTGATAACTTGTTGTTACTGATATCCAATGCCAAAAGATACGAAACATTTAGAAAACCTTTCGGTATTGATCCTGAAAAGAAGTTATCCTCTAAATGTATGTGATTAATAAATCCCGGCCCTTGCGTGACCAAGAAGGTAAAGACCCCGAAAGAAGATTATGAGAAAGGTCTAAAAAATTTAGATAAATTGTTTCACAAGAAATTTGACCTTTGAAAAAATTATCTCGCAAGAGGAGTACACTAGAATATTTGTCTGGTTACATATCCAATTGGGAATCTTACCAGACATGCTGTTATTGCTACCATCCAAGAAACTAAGGGAACCAGAGCATTTGAATAATACATTTGACAGAGTTCTAGAGAATTTATTGTCATTTATTTTCAAAATGCCTAAATTGGTCAAGTTGAAATGGCTTGAAAATAAATGGCCATGGAAATTATTATAAGATAACTTCAAAATTAGCAATCTTAAGCAACCTAAAAGCAATTCCTTTGGTACTTCTCCTGAGAAGTTGTTGAAGGACACATCCAATACTTCCAAGAGACTCATGTTACTGATTGAGGGTGGGAGACAACCTTGAAAACCATTTTTGGACAAGTCTAGGTGTGATATGTTGGGTAGGACATTTCCTATGTTTCCTTGAAGTTGCCCAGTGAGCTGATTATTTGACACATCCATCCAACTAGTGAAGTTAAGATTGAGTGCCACATGAAATTGACTTGAGAAAGAGTTATTCTGAAGAGAGACAAATTCTAGCCTTGTGTTGTTTTCAAGCAACCAACTAGGGAATGGTCCTTTCAATTGCTTGTGAGAGAGATCAAGTACTCTCAAGTTGTGCTGGTGAAAGAGAGATGTAGGGATTTGATTGGAGAGGTTGTTTAGAGTACAATTGAATAGCACAAGGAACTCTAACTGAAATAAAGGTACCCACCTTGAATTCTCTGTTTCTATATTGAGCTTCTTGCTATCACCTATAATTCGAACGAATTTAAGCTTGGAGTGATTAGCAAATGAGTCAAATGAGAATAAACCCTCAAAAAGATTATAACTTAGATCAATATGCTTAAGAGATGTCAGAGATGTCAGGCTAGTTATCCAAGATGAAATGTTCCCTCTGAAATGGTTCTTGGAGAGATCTAACAGTTGAAGAGATGTCAAATTTTTTAGGCAAGGAGGGAGGGTCCCTTCAAAAGAATTTCGACTAAGATCTAACTCTTCAAGTTTCTTCGGTTCACATAAACCTGCAAAAAAAAAGAAATAACTTATATTGTCTATAACTTAAACTTCAATGTACAATGCTACATATTAGAGAATATTTATAGAGAACCTAGTCTAATCTTACTAGGATCAAGTTACTTGTCCTGCAAGTATTGACTTACAAAAGTGGTGGACTTAACAACACATTTAGGCCCAATGTGCATTAATACATCTAGCATTACTAATTTCCAATGACCCTTCACCCTTATGGATTCAATCAACTGATAAGTAGGGACTTAAATGTTGAAAAATAAATGATTATGTCTTAGCATAAGAATACACTTTTTTCATCAAATTTTGATAAAATACTTACCTTCTGTTGGTAAAGAGCCATTAAGGTGATTCTTGGACAAGGATAAAGATTTGAGAGAAGATAGGTCCCTTATAGAAGGAGGAATACTTCCAGTGAACTGATTCCAACTCAAATCTAAAATCTCCAAACTATCTAAAACTGCCAAATCTACAAAAACAAAAATAAAATAAATATCATTCGTGTTGAGGAAAAATCTAAATTGACATGGTAGCTTATTAGAAATGTATATGTAAATATATGAAACAGGTTTTACTGACATGCTGCCAATAGACAATTTAACCATTGAATTCAGTAAAGAGAAAATTTTATTACATTGAATTGGTAAGGAACCATTGAAAGCATTGCCCCCCAAAATCAGGACCTCCAAGGTTCTTAGACTAGCAAAATCTGCAGCAATATGAACGTAACATATTTAGAAGAAACGGAGCATTAAATATTGCAAGGTTAATTGGTAAACATTTTGTAGTAAAATTAATAATAGCTTTAACATACCTTGCTCATAAAGTGGGCCCTCCATGCCATTATCATCCAATTTTAGGAATTTAAGGGCCGATATTGCACTCAAAAATCTTAAAATCTCTTTGTCAAACCGATTGTCGCCAAGGTCTAGTTGCTTCAGCTTGCTCAGCTTAGCCAAACTTTTGGAGTCTGAGAATACTTGAAGCCATGGTGGCCAATTAGTAGTTAAAGAACATAATGAAAATGTTGTAAATATTATTCTCATTTACACTTTTGCATTGTACTAATAAGCAGGCAAATTGCCTTCTAATACGAAAAAATTATTTAATACTTTGGAAGCACCGTACTCTTACAATGTGCCCACTCACGTGAATGTGACTAGGTGGTCTACTCTTATAATTTTGTTCCCAAAAGTCGATTAGTTTTGACAATTATTGTAGTAATAAAGGTGAATGAATACAATGATTCCAACAAGATTCTAGGGTCTTTAATGGATTTTAGGGTTTTGTATAATTGTAAAAGTTGACCATGTGCCATTGCTTTGCATTCTGCTCTAGATGCCTCATGAATTGTTTTTTAAGCTTTCATCTTGATCCATTCTCTTTTCTTTTTATTTTCTGGCAAATTTCATTCACATAAGTACTCAATAATTTTTTTATTTTAAGTTCTCCATAATTTTATTTTTATTTTTATTATTACTTAGGATCTGTTTGTTTTAATGTAAAATAATTTTCGATTAATATTTCATTTTTAGATGTTTGGTTTTACTTGAAGATATGGTCAAACTAAAAAGAACCTATGTTGACCGTAAAATTATCCCCGTTGAAGTTTAAATTGTTTTATACACATTTCATTTCGTACAAATTCTGAAAAATATTTTTGGGAAATTATTTTATGTAAAATATTATATAACGAAACAAGGAATTAAGGGAGTTGGGGTGGGGGGACAAATGTTAAAAAATTAATGATTAACTAATATAATTTATTTTTTTGCTAAATATTAACTAATACATATTGATCATAAAGGAGTCAATTTAATTATATCTCTTGCTTTAGAAGAACTGGTATCCTGGTTGTAGCAAAAAATAATATACTCTCTCTCTCTCTCTCTCTCTCTCTCTCTCTCTCTCTCTCTCTCTCTCTCTCTCTCTCTCTCTCTCTCTCTCTCTCTCTCTCTCTCTCTCTCTCTCTCTCTCTCTCTCTCTCTCTCTCTCTCTCTCTCTCTCTCTCTCTCTCTCTCATTGTTATGGAGCCACTGAGAAGATTGTAACCTAAATCCAACATCTCCAAGTCTTCGAAAACCGAAAATTCTGCATAAAAAAAAATAAAAATTAATGTGAAAAGTAGGAACTCTTTTTATATTGTTTAAGGAATTATGGAAAATAAACATACCTTTGGTAGAGAAGGATCCTTCCAATTGATTGTGATGAAGAATCAGGTTTTTAAGGGATGTAAGTAAACTCAATGATTGTATGATGCTCCGATTGAAATGATTATAACCAAGATCTAATATCTCCATCTTTTTCGATCTAAACAAACTTTCGGAACCTATGATAAGATTGTAATAAAGAAGTAATTATAATTTCCCCTTGACACTAACAACTAACAAAAAACAATAACCAAATTATTCTCGAGATTTTTTTTAATCTAAAGTAGAAATTTCTAATCTAATCCTAATCTAATTTGTATGAGGGGAATCGAATCCACACTCTTATAAAGAGATATGAGTCAAATGGAAAAAAGTAGACACTACTGGATCAAATGGCCAATGAATTCGAGAAACTTATAAATTGGTCTCCAACACAAAGTTATGATGAAAGTAGAAAACCCTTTCAATAATAAACACATTTAAAAAGTTTTCCTCTTTCCTCTTCTATTATATGAAGGAAATAATTTCCCTATGGTTGGGGGGTCCTCTAAAACCCTAGCCGTCGGTGGAAGAGTTTTGTCGTAGTACAATTGATTTCTTCAAGAGGCCTCTCTTGATAGAACACAGACACAAGGACGGGTACAGTACGACTTTTGGGGAGTGATTGGATCAATGGAAGAGATCACAGGGAGATGGCAAGATCTCTCTCTCACTGAGAAAGAAGGTTCTCTGATCGTCCTGACCCCAGAGGAGGCAGATGACGGGAGTATGTTGGCAGCATGGTTTCTGACTCCTAGGATGATTAATATGGAATCAGTGTTGCGTGCACTGAAACCACTTTGGAGACCAGGCACAGGGTTCAAAGCTCGTGATATGGGTAACAACAAAGCGATGTTTGTCTTTCAGAATGAGGCAGATGCTGAAAGAGTCCTTATCAATGGACCGTGGTCTTTTGATAAGCACCTAATTATTCTATCCAGACTGGATGACACTGTCCCCATTCTCAAAGGCCTGCTTTGATTTTATGTCTTTTTGGGTCCAAATCCATGATTTGCCAGTGAAGATGATGAAACCGGCGGCATGTGCGAGAATTGGAAGTACGTTAGGGACACTGGAACACGTGGAGGATGTGGGGGAAGGACATTCCAAAGGTAGCTTCATGCGAGTACGAGTGGCCATTGATATTCGCCAGCCGTTATGTCGCGGTCGGAAGGTTGGTTTGGGTGGAAAGGGCGAGTGTTGGGTATCTTTCCGGTATGAACGCCTCACTAATTTCTGTTATTGGTGTGGGAGGATAACACACGGTGAAAAAGATTGTGAGATTTGGCTTCGTTCGCGAGGCTCTCTCTCTTCTGATCAACAACCATATGGTGCATGGATGAAAGGAGAGTCTGAACGTATGGGGAGACATCCATCGCGACTGGCGGATAAATTGGGTGATAGGAGTGGTGGAGTTCAGGGTGGAATGTCTAGGCGGTCGCCGGCGAATTGCGAGGAGATGCAGCAGACTCCTCCAAATGGAAAGTTTCCTAATCCCCGAGTTTCAGGGAATCACATCCCGAGAAATCAGGAAAAGGATATGATGGAGCAATCAAAGGAGAGTAATTTGGGTACGCAACGTAACGCATGCATGGAAAACAGAAAAAAGGGGAGTGAGGAGGTTATTTTGGAAAACGGCCAAGAGGGACCTAATGCTGTAACTCCTACGGTCAAGGAGGTCTTAAATGGCATGGTTGACAAAGACCCTTCCTTATTTGTTCCTAAGTTTAAGAAAAAGACCCCGAACTCTACATGGAAAAGATCTGTGGGGCAACCCAAAGATTCACTTCATGATGTCCCCATATTTACTATAGCGGGCTCTAAACGTGGGAATGAAGATATTATGGTTGAGGCAGGGGAATGGATGAAAGGTGGCAAGAGAGTGTGCAATGAAGCAGTGCAGGTTGAGATGGGCGAGACTCTTGAAACGGCGGAGGCTGACATTCAGCCCCGCCGATCTCAATGAATCTCTTAAGCTGGAACTGCCAGGGGCTTGGGAACCCCAAAGCAGTTCGCGCTCTTCACAACATGGTGAAGATGAAAGGTCCCAAGGTTTTGTTTCTGTTGGAAACAAAGCTTAATACGGTTCGGATGGAAGGTGTTCGTGTGAAACTTGGATTTGAAAATGTGTTTTCAGTTCCGAGTTTGGGAAGAAGTGGGGGGTTGGCTCTTTTATGGCAGAATGAAGCAGAAATTGTTATTCAAAACTTTTCGCAGCACCATATTGATGCTCATGTGGAATCCCAGCAGGTGAAGTGCTGGCGGCTCACAGGTTTTTATGGTCGACCAGAGCACCATCGCCGCAAGGAATCATGGGCTCTACTTAAGCATTTAAGCACAATGGATTCAGCACCTTGGCTCTGTCTTGGTGATTTTAATGAACTTCTTGCATTGCATGAGAAGAGAGGTGGAAATGCGAGATCATTACGGCAGATTTTAGAATTTCAAGATGCCGTGAACGCATGTAATTTGGTGGACTTGGGATATCGGGGAGCAAGTTATACTTGGAACAATAATAGGGATGATGTGGCGAATGTCCAAGGCAGACTCGATAGAGCTTTAGCTACGTCAACTTGGCTGGACTGGTTTCCACAGTATAGCGTGACTCATTGTCCAGGATCGGTCTCAGATCATTTGGCAGTGGTGGTGCTGACTAAAACACAGCAGGGGGTTCAACGGCAGAAAAAATGGCTTAAACGTTTTGAGGAAAAGTGGGCCACTCATCCAGCTTGTGAAGAAGTGATTCGGTCCTCTTGGAATCAGCAAGTTGACGTCGGGAGTCCGATGTTTCAGCTATGCCAAAAACTCTCCCGATGTCGCAAGGCACTTGTGGATTGGAGCCGCACGGTTTTTGGGATTGGAGCCGCACAGGTGCAACATAAGATGAAGGCTTTAGAGTCTTTACACGAGGACAACTATGGGGGTCAACATAATATTCAAATTCGGGTTTTGCAGGATGAGATTAATATGCTTTTACATCAGGATGAACTCCATTGGCGGCAAAGATCACGCGAAATTTGGTTGGCGGCCGGGGATAGAAATACCAAATATTTCCACCAAAAAGCAAAACAGAGGCGGGGAAAAAATACCATCAAAGGCATATTGGACAGTCAAGGTAATTGGTGTGAAGCTGAAAATGGTATAGGGGATATAGCTGTCCAGTATTTCAAAGAGATTTTTTCTAGTTCAGCTGGGGTGGAAGTGGAGGATACTGTGCGGGTTATTGATAGGGTGGTCACAACGGATATGAATTGCCAACTCTTATCCCCTTTCACTGCTATGGAGATTCAACAAGCTGCCTTTCAAATGCACCCGTCAAAATCTCCAGGGCCTGATGGTATGAGTAGTTTTTTCTTTCAAAAATATTGGCACATTGTAGGCAAGGATGTGGTTAGTGCTATTTTATCTGTTTTGAAGTCAGGCTATATGCTGCGAAAGGCCAACCATTCTCATATTGTTTTAATTCCAAAGAAAGCAGAATCCTCAACTCATTTCAGATTATAGACCCATTAGTCTCTCAAATGTGGTCTATAAAATTCTCTCCAAAGTGCTAGCGAATCGGTTGAAGAGTGTACTCCCTAATATCATCTCTGAGTCTCAAAGCGCATTTGTTCCAGGTCGGCAGATTACGGATAATGTTGCTGTTGCGTTTGAATTGATGCATGCTTTGAGATCGAGACGAAAGGGGAAAGTATCTCAAATGGCGATCAAGCTGGACATGAGTAAGGCTTATGATCGCGTGGAGTGGACTTTCTTAGAGAGGGTGATGCAGCGAATGGGGTTTGAGAGCCGGTGGATTCATCTGATGATGGTTTGCGTACGTACCACCTCTTATTCGGTACTGCTGAATGGGGAACCTACAGGATATATTAAACCTTCGAGAGGTATACGTCAAGGAGACCCTCTCTCTCCCTATTTATTTTTATTTTGTGCTGAAGGATTAACGGCTCTGTTAAGGCAGGCTGGTAGAGAGAAGAGAATTAATGGGGTCTCTATTTGTCGGGGTGGTCCGAAGATATCGCATCTGCTGTTCGCGGATGACAGTCTTCTTTTTTGTGATGCCAGTATAGCAGAATGCAGTAGGCTTTTGGAGGTATTGACAACATACGAGAAGGCTTCGGGTCAGATTGTTAATAGAGACAAGACTGCCTTATTCTTCAGTAAAAATACCCCAGATCATATGCGAGACAGTATTCAGGAGCTATGGGGAGTTCGAGGCGTGGCCAATTTTGAGAGATATCTGGGCTTGCCGGCTATGGTGGGTAAATCAAAGCAGCAAACTTTTATGGGGCTCAAAGAAGTACTGGCTCGAAGGTTACAGGGTTGGAAAGAAAGGTCTCTGTCCAAAGCAGGGAGAGCTATCTTAATTAAAACAATTGCCCAGGCAATACCAACATATACGATGACGTGTTTCAAACTTCCTAAAGTCTGGTGTGATAGCGTTAATTCTTTGGTATCTAAATATTGGTGGGGCCAGACAAAGGAGGAAAATAAAATCCATTGGCTTAGTTGGGGGCAGCTGTGCTCTCATAAGAATGAAGGAGGGATGGGTTTTAGAGACTTACATTGCTTTAATTTGGCTCTTTTGGCGAAACAAGGATGGAGAATGTTAACAAACCAGCAGTCCCTTTTTGCTCGGGTTTTTCAGTCAAAATATTTTCCTGGAGGATCTTTTTTCAGGGCCAAATTGGGTTCTAATCCATCATTTATTTGGCGAAGTATCCTGGCTGCGCGTGACCTGTTATTGAAAGGTATTCGGTGGAGTTTGGGTAACGGTAAAGAGGTGAACATTTGGAAAGATGACTGGGGAGTTTCGGATCTTCATAAAAGACCGCACGCCCGAGAGGTACAATGGGTTGCTGAGCTAATTGATCCAAATAGGGGTGCCTGGGATGTTTCGGTGCTGCAGGAAGTGTTTGATCCAGGTACTGCGCTACGGATTCAACAAATGCCCTTGTCAAACCCCACTGGGAATGACTCATTTACTTGGAAAGCAAATACCACTGGGGTCTTCTCAGTGAAATCGGCTTATCAGCTAGCTTATAGTACAAGGAGTACGGGTGTTGAAGGAAGTAGCTCAAATATGCTGCAGTACAGGAAGTTCTGGAAGGGCCTATGGAAGATTAAGGTTCCAACTAAAATCAAGATACATCTCTGGCGAGCTTGTATGAATGCAATACCCACCGGCTTGGCTTTGCACCGGCGGAGAGTAATAAGTGACCCATTATGTCCGATCTGTTGTGGTGGGGTCGAGACCCCTACTCACGCTTTATGGACTTGTCCATATGCGGGTAGTGTGTGGGCTCTTGCTCCAGGGCGATTGTCGAAGATGCCTGTAATGGACACTGATTTTTTCTTATTATCATCGAAGATCCTTAATACGATGTCAAGTGAGGTGGTCGAGATGTGGGCTGCCATAGGGTGGGCCATTTGGTATGCTCGGAATAAGTTTGTGCACGAAAAATTCCTTCCCACTCCTCAAGCAACTATTGATATGGCTATTCGGCTTCTCAATGACTTCAAGAGAGTCACGGCTGGATAACTGGGGTCTCTGTTTCACTATGCTTGGGGTGTTGTTCGGGTTCTGTTTTGTTCTCTTTCCAGGGGGTGTGTTTGTTTTGTTTCTTTGGAATTTTGTTGTGATCCCTGTTCTGGACAGGTGTTTTGTCGCAGTCTCAGTTCTATGCTTGATGACTGTTAGACCCTTATGTAATCTTTTATTTTCTTGAATAAAGTTGTTCCTATCGTTTTTTCAAAAAAAAAAGAATTCGAGAAACTTATTTTTTGAATCTACCACATTATAAATAGAGACAAAATGGACAACCACCTTAAAATATAAGGAGGTAATTTGTAACTTAAAGCACCCATTTATTATGATTGCCTTTTCTTTTTTTCTTTTTGAGTAGTATGATTGCTTATTACTTTTTTTTTTTTTTTTTTTTTTTTGAATAAGCTTATTACTTATTAGGAAGCAAGAAAGTAGTAAAAAGCTTGAAATGAATTATAAAACTAATTAATGGTATGCCTATATCTAGGGGTGTCAAATGGATAGGTTTGGGCAGGTAATAAATGGATTGGGTCTTTAAAAACCAATTGCTCATTTAAACCCATTTAATAAAGAATGTATTACCACACATACCCAACCCAATTATCTAAGGTAAAACCCAACCCATCCATTTTATGTATGCATATGGTCAAAATATCCTAAAATCTCTAAAATGACAAATGTAACCCTATAAAAATGACAAAAATTTTCTCCAAATGATTAATAGGTGGGCTTGGGTAAATTTGTTAGATATCCCAATAAGCAACCCTGTTAAAACCCAACTTAATTGGGCTTAATTGGGTCAGCACCCATTTACCCATTTATTTAAATAAATGGGATTTGGATGGGTAATTAGTGAATGGGTTGGGTGAGTTAATGGGTTTGGGCATATTTTGCCACCCCTGGCCATGCCATACATGAGTTATTTAATAAAAGAGTGTAAAATAAAGAAATACATAACTTATTTAATTGTTCCTAAAAGTTATTTAATAAAAGAATGTAAAATAAAGAAATACATAACTGATATCATTGAATTGTTCCTGAAAAAAAAATAATAAGAAAAAAAAAAAAAAAAAAATTGGCAGTTATGTGTGGAGAAAGGATAACATATAAAATTGAAGGTGGCTAAATTGTTAACAAGATTTGTATGACATGTCATAATTGTCAATATATTCATTCATAATATTGTCTATTGTCACCTAAGATTTTTATTTATTTATTATTTGACGGTATGGATTAAAATAAAACATTTAAAAAGTTATGAACCAATTTAAAACATAGGACAAACACTAAGAATCAAAAGTGTAATTAAACCTTTATTTTTATTTGCAAGAAAATATTTGTAAAAATATTGTTATTCATTGGCTACCATACAAGTCTTAAACTAATAATAACAAACAATTAGTAGGCTAAATTAACGTACCTTCATTCCCAATCCAACTACCAAACTCATTCATGGATAAATTAGGACTTGTTAGCTCATTGAAAGCATCAAATAAAGAAACGTCCATGAACCACATTTTATCCATATAATTATCCATGACATTTCGAAAGAAATAATACTTCCAACGAGGACCATAAACATATGATAAGTCCTTGATATTGTGAAGGAAGAGCTCGTTCACATGACCAGTAGTTGAGTCACAGATGACTCGCTCCCAATCACAACACTCACTCTGTGAGTCATCAGTCCATGAAGGGAGAAGATGATTCACATCATTACCACTAGACCTAACAAACTCCTTGATTTCTAATAGACCCATCCTCTCTTCTTCAAAGCAACCTTTGTGCCCATGGATTTGAATTAGAACTATCAAACCCCACACTAAGTGATTCACATAGAGACTTCCCATTTTGATCATGTAGTAATAGCGTAATACTCCTACATGTATAATGTTCATTGCTAGACCAGTTTTTATACTACGTAGGAGAATGAGTCAAGTCAATGGCGGAAATTATGTAGTAACTCGTAATAGATTATAGAATAACCCCCGACCTTGACTCAAGCAGAGTTGAACTATAGTTGAAGTAGATCTTGGATTTATAACACAATTTATTTTTTTAACCCTTATGAGACAATTTAATTTAGGTATTCACTCTCCTAGGTACGAAATGCTAGCAATTTGGCTGAATGTAAATTTAATTGGTTTGGCAGCACCTCAGGGGGAAGCAAGCAGAGGTCCAATGGTGGAATTTGTTTAATAAACCTTATGGTTTTATTTTGTTATTTGCCACAAAGGATGGATGATTTGTGTGGTCTCTATTTTGAACATATGTTGGAGGATAGAGACCATTGTTGTCCATACATATTATCTGATACTATTGATGATTCATGCTGGTTGCTTGGGGGACACAACTTCAAGGGAAGATGTTTCTAAGTGGCTTGGTGTTATCCCTTGAAAAAAAAAATAAAGAGAGAATGTAGATTGATATATATATATATATATATATATATCATACTTGTTGTAGTAAATTTGCTAAAACAAATAACATTTTATTATTACATTACTTGGTAAAGGTGTGACTGTAAATATAATATAAATGTAAATATTTTTTTAAAAGAGAAAAAAATGTGTGTGTGTGTTATAATGGTGTTCATAAGACACAAGATAAGAATCTTTTTTTATTTATTTAATAACATAAGAGTACTTTGAGGATAATTTTTTACAAAGTAATTTTTAAGAGAAAAAAATGTGTGTGTGTTGAGAGTTAGAGTTTATGGTGTTCATAAGACACAAGTACTCACCAAATACTTAAGAATACTTCAACAAACTTTAGAGGAAACCCCAAATTATTTATTTATTATCACAAATTCTCCTTGATTTGTGCGTTCATAAGAGTACTCCTTCAAGGTGCTCTTTCTCCTCAGGATACCCAAAACCTTTCGCTTCTCCCCACAGGGAGGAATTAGAGCCTTCTTTTACTCTTCTCAAGGTGCTCTTTCTCTTTCTCTCTCTATGGCCCCCAGGGCTCCAAGCCTCCTTGTAGCCGCACTCTTTTTAGGGGAGAGGACCGAGCCGCACTCTCTCTCTTAGGGGAGAGCCCCCTAGGGCTAATTGGTAACAATCTATTTATAAGACTCAATTTTTACTTAGTGGGCAAGGAATACATTAATTCTTTAATAAGGAATAGACTTTCTACACACCAAGGAAGTCTTTCCTTTCACACCAAGGACTCACATTTTCTTCCACACCAAGGAATAGTCTTTCCTTCCACACCAAGGACTCACCTTTTCTTCCACATCAAGCAAACCAAGAAATTACCTAATAGTTTTCCTTCTTCACTAAGGAAACTTTTTTTCCTAATCAACATAGGAATTTGAGGCACTTTCCCAACCTTCTTTCCTCTTTATGGTAGGTTTAGGCTTTAGCCTTATAACTTTCTTTCTATCATTGCAAAAAGAAAAAAATTTGTTATTTGACACGCAATTGCCAAGCCTATGAGTTGTAAGTATACTTAACTACAAACAAATCTTAATCAGTAAATGCTATTTTCTTTCTTCTTCTTTTCCCTAAGCAAATAGTTGATGCCTCTTGGTTAGTCTTGACCCTCCCGAATAATGGTCAATAATATAAGAATGACGACAATTAGCAAAATCGTGGCTTTTGGGTTACAAGTTAAGTTACTTCTTGTAATAAATAAATAATAATAATAAATGATTAAATGAGGAAGAGGAAGAAAGAAAAGGTTAATTTGACTTTGGACTTTTAACCCACTCCCAATCAGTTTTACTAATATATTCTAGTGGGGATTCAAATTTCTTTTTTTTTTTAAAAGGCAAAGAGGGATTCAATGCATTTGGCTTAGTATTGTTAAAAAACAGGCTAGCCCACCTTAATGCACTAGCCAGTTAGAATATTTAAACTTTAATGAGATGAAAGGAACGCAAGCAGGCAAACATGCTTACGCTACTTTTTGCGAAAATGCATTCTAATGGTTTGTTATGTACTGATGTTCCCACTCCAACTCTTGCGAGAATGATAAGGAAGAAAAGAGGATCATATTGATGCAACTCATATTATTTATGGATAATTCAATAGTTGTGAAATAGAGATTTGAACGTTGGATGTCTTCAATGAAAAAATCATGAGATGTCAGCTAGTTAAACTACAAGACTCTTGATGCAGCTCATATTATTTATAAAGAAAAAACAAATAAGCCTTATACTATTAATTAGGTCAATGTTGTCCTTTAACTTTCAAAATCAATTCAATTTCTATATCTACCTAAATTAGTCGCCCTACAAATTATTGAAAATAAAATCTAAATTAATTTTGATTCCTTTTACTTCTTTGTTGAATATTTTTTTTTTTTTTTTTTGTAGTTGCAAGATTATAAAAGACTTTATATCAGATTTAGGATAGATCATACTTTTTGGTTTAAAAAAATAACTAAGAAAGTATTTACCATAGGATAATTAAAATTTAATATAATGTAATTTTTCTTTTGGCATAAGTTGAATATAGTCCAATTTTTATAAAACACGATTCATGTTTATATTTACCATATGGATCATGTTTCCATTCAAAAATAAAATAAATGATACTTAAAATAAGAAGAAGGACAAATAAATACATGGACACATGATTATATGATCAAACCTAAATAATTTTCATAACTCATTTCAAGCTCACATGGTTTCATTATAACAAATCCATCCATCTTTCTCCATTGCCAGCAACAAAATTAAATGAAATACATAAGAAAAAAAAAAGGAACTCTAAAAATCTTGATGAAAATTGATAATTATGATTATTATTAAAAGATATTTATATTGTGTTTATATATGGAATATATTTTAGTATTAGACATTAATTATGATTGTGTTTTATATATGGAATAATATATTCTTATATTAAAGAAAATATGATGTGTCAAAATTCTAATGGAAGGTTTAATAATAGAATAAAATTTAAATTCAATTAGAAAATATATATTAAAATAATGAGGTGTAAAATTGTGAGATTTCAAAAGCTTATGTGGCGCAACATGATGAGGTCAACCAAAAGTCAAAAAGTTTCGATTTTACATTATAGTATAGATTTTGTTCTCCCTATTCGAACCCCTTCTCCATTTATTGAAAAAAAAATGGTCTTTTATCTTAAAAAAGGAAAATCATTGAAAAATTACTCCACACACGGTTTGTGTTGCAAAATTACTAATTAAATTTTTATATTCAATATTTTCTAACAAATCTTGTTCAATAGATAATATGACTAATCCTATTTAATCTTTCTTGTAAAATAGTTTTTTTTTTTTTTTTTTTTTTCCATGTAAACTATAAATAGTAAAAAGTTTACTTACTTTTACTTTTGTTTTTAGGGTTATATAATGTTAGGACTTGAGTTAGAGAAATAAATTATTATTGGGCTTATTTTAAAAGGTTTGTTTTAAATATATGGGCCTTTTTTTTTTTGTATAAGGTTATATTATAATTTTTTTTAGGTCTTTCAAAATTATAAGGGTCATAAAATTTTTTTGGGCTGAAACCTAATTTTGAGGTGAGGTCTGGGCGGTCACCTACCTTGCTCTTGCCGAGTGCCACCTCCCTGTGAGTAGGTTAGAATCTTCCTTCCCACTTATTTCTTTTCATATGATGCAATAAATAGTGAAATCGAACCTTTTTGCATAATTAAAGGACCAAATTTTTTTGATAAAAATAATTAAAGGACCAAATTAATATTCGTTTGGGTCAAATTATTTATTAAAATAACCCAAAACGTCATCGTTTGTTTTAAACAAACCTTGTCACATTATTACATATTTTAATTTCTAATGCAAGTTGCTTTCAACAACACACCAAACGTTATAAAACGTTATTTAGAACTTTTATTAGACACAAACATCAAGAACCAAAACAAAACTCCAATTATAGTAAATTCCGAGAAAGCCCTAAGTAATTAGGAATAATTCCCATCATGTCCTTTGACTCAGACTCTCCTCCTTCCTCCAGCAGAGACTGGTTTTTCCCCTCACCGGCTTTCATCCACACTCCGTACCCAACTCCCAAATACCCAAAATACCCTCGCAGATTCACCGCAAACCCTAGAACCTCCCTCCCTTATTTCCCTCCCGATCCGAGGCCTCCTAGAACGCCGTCGTTCCGAGACGTTTCGGATACACCTTACAGGGATTTTAAGTATGCGAGGACTCGCCGGGGAGTTGACCTTTCTCGCCGGGCTGAGAGGCCGCAGATTAAGGAACAATTTAATGACGTTTCGGGACCGAAGAATGAAATTTCGGGCGTTTCGGTGGAGAAGAAATCGTCTTTCGTGAATAAAATTATCGGGTTTTCGGCTCGGGGCTTGAAAATTCGGTGGCAAATGGCGGTCTCTGTAGCGGTACCTCTCTCTCTCTATCTCTAACATTGCGATGAAATTTTTGAATCTCTCTGTTTTGAATTGTATGGCTAAGAAATGTGTATGTGTTTGAGTGTAGATTTTGATCACAGTGTTTTCTTCACTGCTGCACAAGAATTTTTCATTGCAGAACCAAGTCAATGAGCTGCAGGTATATTAAAGTTTCAAACTTTATTCAATTTTCAATTTTTTATTTAAGTTGCTTTTACTATTATAAAATCTTAGAAATTCAATGCAGTAACCACTGGAACACAGTGCTGAAACATGAAATTTTGGATTCTATTAGTTGAAACTGTTTTGATTTAATTCATTCGAAAATGATTGTGTTCCGGGGTCTGATTCAGACAGCACTAGGAGTTGATAGAACTCAGGCTCAGCTAATAGATTCAAGCTTTGTTCATTTGTCTAGCCATGCTTGAACTTGTTCACGAGCCAAACCTTTCTACTAATTAGTCTAATCCAGTAGTTATTGCTTCAAAACAAAATCTTTTACAATACCTTGGAGGAAAAGAAATATGGTAAAAACCCAACTAAGCCAAGGTTGGCATTCCATAATCTTGGATTATTAAGCAATCAAATCTGAAACTTTCTTGGGATTAATTTCTATATTTGTGAAGAAGGCTGAAGGAGATACTAATATTTAATGGTCTGTTATCTAGTTTAAAAATACTTCTCCATGTTTTTTTTTTTTTGGGTAAGCAGTGACTTGGATTTGTTGTCTATTTTGGATGGGACCTATTAATTTTATGTGTTATTTATAAAGTAAAACCTTGATGATTGAAATTTGTTTCTGCTTGCAGGACCAGATCTCCAAATGCAATATCTCTATAGATGCTACCAGCTCAATTGAACAGGAGATTGATTATCTTCCAAGCACAAACTTGAAAAATTTAGCTCTCATTCTCTCTCACACACTTTTATCCATCCCTTTTCTGATTTTCAAGTATGTTGATTATGTCTCTAAATCAAGATCATTGGACAATATTTCAGAAGAAGTTTCTCTTAACAAACAACTAGCATATCGAGTGGATGTGTTTTTATCAGTCCACCCATATGCTAAGCCATTGGCATTGTTAGTTGCAACTCTATTACTTATATGTCTTGGGGGGTTGGCACTCTATGGAGTGACTGATGGTAGCTTAGCAGAATGCCTGTGGTTGTCTTGGACGTATATAGCTGATTCAGGCAACCACGCTGGCTCTGAAGGTATTGGTTGGAAACTAGTTTCAGTTTCCATTAGCTTTGGCGGGATGCTTATATTTGCAATGATGCTTGGAATTGTTTCTGATGCAATTTCTGAGAAGCTCGACTCACTGAGGAAAGGAAGAAGTGAGGTGGTCGAACAAAATCACACTTTGATTCTTGGGTGGAGTGATAAATTGGTATGATTTGGAATCCACAGCTCATTGTACAAAGACATATTATCACTTTTTTCTTTTTACGCTTCCCATTTCTAACAATGCCATTGTGCACTCAGGGATCACTACTTAATCAACTTGCTATAGCCAATGAGAGTTTGGGTGGTGGGATTGTTGTGGTGATGGCTGAGCGAGACAAAGAGGAAATGGAACTTGACATTGCTAAGATGGAATTCAATTTTAAAGGAACATCAGTCATATGCAGAAGTGGGAGCCCTCTGATTCTAGCTGACCTGAAAAAGGTCTGCCTACTTTGTTTGTTGGTTGTTCAACATATAATGCTTATCATATTTCTAGTTTCTGGTTCATGTATCCCTTACTGAAAAACTTAGCTTGCTGACTGATCTCAATCCACTGACAAAGTTGAATCAGTAAAGAGCTCATTGGTTGGAATGCAATATACTGAGTTCTTCTGCCTGAAGTGTTTGTGATTCTCCAATAAATCTATGACTATTTGCAAAAGCATTCAGAGCCTTCCATAAAATACATGACTTTATGTCTGTAATTTATACTTTTTATTTTGAGTTCATTTTAGATTTTATGGGGCTCAAAAAAAGAAAGAAAGAAAAATCCCAAAAACTGAAGTCAATTTGAAAATATAAATGAGTTATTTGCAGATTTGTTACAAATCTGTTTTTAGCTTCCCTTTCTCCAGTGTTGAATCTGTCAAATAGCAGTTGTTTTAATTTCAGATATACAATGTCTGTAAATTTATACTTTTTATTTTGAGTTCATTTTAGATTTTATGGGGCACAAAAAAAGAAAGAAAGAAAAACCCCAAAAACTGAAGTCAATTGAAAATATAAATGAGTTATTTGCAGATTTGTTACAAATCTGTTTTTAGCTTCCCTTTCTCCAGTGTTGAATCTGTCAAATAGCAGTTGTTTTAATTTCAGATATACAATGTGCTACAGTCTCATGGAACTAATTATTCTTTGTTGGATAAAACTACCTGATGATGAGAACATTGCAAGCTTCTTCATTTATTTTGCTGACAGCTTTTGTTTCATAGGTATCTGTCTCCAAGGCCCGTGCAATTATTGTCCTTGCTGACGATGGAAATGCTGACCAGGTCTACATAAGTGACAAAATTGATATTTTAATGCTTGATACGAGATAAGGTAGGATTGTTATTAACTCACACTTGATTTGATACAGAGCGATGCCCGTGCACTTAGAACTGTTTTAAGTCTAACCGGAGTTAAGGAAGGGCTTAGAGGACACATAGTTGTGGAACTTAGTGATCTTGACAACGAGGTCCTTGTTAAACTTGTTGGCGGAGATTTTGTAGAAACTGTTGTGGCTCATGATGTAATTGGTCGCTTGATGATTCAATGTGCTCGGCAGCCAGGACTTGCTCAGGTCGATTTCCATTACTCTATACCCTTTAACATTATTTTGATAGTTTCTTAATGTTATTTTAGTATTTATTTTTTAGTAACCAGTTAATTTTTCCTACTTTGAGTATCAATTACTTCCCTGTTTCATCATATTATGCAAATTAAGGTTCTTAATCAGATTCATTTACTTATTTGTATGGGATATCTGTACTTTTTTCCCTGATGAGTTGTCTTTGGCAGATCTGGGAAGATATTCTTGGGTTTGAAAATTGTGAGTTCTACATCAAGAGATGGCCACAGTTGGATGGCATGCAATTTGAGGATGTCTTAATCAGTTTTCCTGATGCCATTCCTTGTGGAGTTAAGGTTGCATCATGGGGCGGTAAAATTATTCTTAATCCTGAGGATTCGTATGTTCTACAAGAAGGTGATGAAGTTCTTGTTATAGCTGAGGATGATGACACCTATTCTCCAGCAGCATTGCCTAGGGTGCTTTCATTTTCCTTGGAACATATGGATTTCATATAAATCGCTTGGTGTTCTGCTAATTTGTTTATCGTTTGTTTAATGGCATAGTTGGGGTATTTCATTGTTGGAGACTTACTTCACTCCACTTACCATGCACACACACAAGAAAAAGAAAGACTTTGCTTACTCCTTGTCCACATCAGGTGATATTCAGGCCTTCTGGTTGAAAAGGGGAAAAGAGGAACAAATAGACATAGAAAAAAGTAAATGTATGAATTAGGAAAACTTTCTGGTGACTTATCTAGGAGTAAATATAGGCTATAGTTGATTTAGTAGTCAACATTACATGAAGCCAATGATCAGGATCTCTTGGGAATTACTATATCTGCTTCAAGCGATCTTTTCTATTGCAGTGAACTATTTGGTGTTCAAGTGTCCATTGGACTGCACTGGAACAGCTTTGCTAATATTCTTTCCTTGAGAGTTTGAGTGTTCTTTGGGGTTGGCTAGATCTTCTTTGGGGTTGGCTAGATCTTAGGTTCAAATCTTATTGTTTAAAAACTTCATTTCCTCTCTCATAAAATGCAGTCTTTGGTTATTGGCTTATCTTTTCCTCTAAAAAGGATTTCCTAGACGACATAGATATTCAGCATACATGTGGGAAAGAAAAATATTACGACAGTATAATTATAGATTCAGTAAGAGGTTTTACCATTTATATGTTGTGCATGTTTGTTGCCAAAGAGCACTGTTTCAAATGGCACTTCCTCTTCCATAAGAGTGGACGAGAGTGAGGGCGTGGATCCAAAACCCACTGGGTGTGTGTGTATGTTACCAATAAAAACAAAAAATGTGTGTGTTTGTTGTTCTAGTACGTAAAGTTGAAGTGCCAATGCTTATTCTATCACAAAATCTAATCAAATTAGATAGGTCTACCACCTAAAAGGAGATAAAGAACTGTTGAATGCACTTGAAGGTTTAAACAAATCCATCTATTTGACCATTTAAATTGTATAATCATGTGGGTTGTCCCTGCTTGATCTTCCAGGTGGTGCATAATGCTGTGGAATCTCAGACTATGTATGCTGTAATTGTGTATGTTAGACAAAACTGTACTCTGACGATGGTGCCCATTGTTATTACAATGGTGGTCGTTCTGTTTTACTAATTAGGGGAACCAAATGCACTAGAAGAATTTGATTGTGCATGTTGATATAAGTGTCAAAGGTCTTGGGACCAAATGACGTCTCTCTCATAAACAAGTGGTGGAGGGTGAAGTCATGAGTTCAATCTGATATGAGAGACGATTTGTATTTACCTGTTAAGTTAA
Organism: Fagus sylvatica; assembly: GCA_907173295.1. Taxonomy (NCBI): domain Eukaryota; kingdom Viridiplantae; phylum Streptophyta; class Magnoliopsida; order Fagales; family Fagaceae; genus Fagus; species Fagus sylvatica. The sequence continues at coordinate 15,757,194 of OU015768.1, read as the reverse complement.
AGACAAGCGAGTTAGGCCTGTCAAACTAAAATAAATAAATATAAAATAAACAATAAATAAAAGATCTTCTAATTTGTGCACATTGGAATGATGCCTACCATGGAGTTTAAGTGAATGAGGCATACCATAGTAAAAACTTACAGAAGTATAATCAATTTGATCGTTCAGGTCAAAGAAGCATCATTCAAAAACACTGCCCGACCAGCAAGAAAGCCACAGAAGATTCTACTTTGTGGATGGAGGAGGGACATTGATGATATGATTGTGGTAAGTTCTTTCTACTGAAGCCCCTAATTCCTTCTTCTTCTTTTTTGGCCTGAATGCTGCAGGTTTGGAGAGGAAGTCTACCCAAAGATTTTGTTGTTCCAAAATCTACGGAAAAGATACTTTATTGTGGTTGGCGGCGAGATATGGAGGATATGATTATGGTAATGTTACAAGAAATCTGCAATCATGCTCCCAATACTTCTTGGGTCCAGTTCTTTGTATAAAAATAATAATAAATATGGTGGTAACCCTATCAAAAACTCTTTTTTTTGTCCACATAACCAAATTTGATTGGACACACAAATTAATTTTACCAGCTTCCCATGCCTTCACTTGCTATATTTGTTTTGGTGCTACAGTAGAACATTGAAATACTTACGGGAAAACTGTCATGTATTCATTCATCAATATTTTTAGGTATTGGATGCATTTCTCGCACATGGTTCAGAGCTTTGGATGTTCAATGATGTGCCTGAAAAGGAGAGGGAGAAGAAGCTTATTGATGGTGGACTTGACATCAGCCGGTTGTTGAATATATCCTTGGTTAATCGTGAGGGCAATGCTGTAATACGGCGTCACTTAGAAAGCCTTCCCCTGGAATCTTTTGATTCAGTAAGTGGCATTAAAATTTTAGCTTCTCCTTGATAAGCATTTGCACTAGGGTGGCATTCGGGGACAATTTTCATAGTTAATTAGATTGAGGATGATGCTTGTGGAAGTATTGGGCACCACCAACAGGATCTCCCATGGGAAAGAACTCACTAGATTAACCATGTGAGTGGTGTATCTCTCCCGAATAGTGCCATACTTTTACTGTCTAAAATGCAGTATATCAGGTAGAGGTAGTGAGAATCATAAATTGGATTTCATCTTTATGTGGGTGATACGAACTGCTGTTGGTGAGGCTTGTGAAGGGTATCTGTGAGTAACATGTATGATGATTACCTAAATATGAACTTGTCTTAATTTTGTGCCTTAACAATATTTTGATGTAGTTTCTGGTCTGTACAGATCTTGATTCTGGCTGACGAATCTGTGGAAGATTCAGCAATTCAAGCTGATTCCAGATCTCTTGCCACTTTATTATTAATTCGTGACATTCAGGTAGTTTCCTTAAAATTTGATCTTCAAATGGACCTTAGTGAAACTTATTAAAACCGTCAACTCTTTTGTATTAATTCTTCTACTTTAATCCTTCCTTTTATAGTGTTTCATTTTAATAATGAGTTGTTCTGATTATGATGATCAATTCTACTTTTACATGTTTGCTTATCCATCAACTTTAGACATAGCTCTTCATATTTTGTTCCCATTATCCCATCTCAATGCTTTCTATACTTAATGGTGTTTTGGCATTATATCTAGACTGACAATGGACTCAATAGTCAGATCACATTTCACATATTCTGTAACCTTTTTCCAATTATTGTATAGAATTTGTTGGATAATGTTGCCCCTTTTCGTTCACCCATTATTGGAGACTCTAAGAATAGGCCAGGATTTGAAATAGAAGCTTCGTTCTTTGTTGCACTATCGAGATTAAAGTTGGAGAGTATATCACAGTGCTTGCCAATGAGATTGAGTTATGATGCATCTTTCACCATTTAATAAGCTCTGAGCACTTTCTTATTTTTGGGTTTTTGCAGGCAAAACGTCTCCCATACAGAGATACTATGGTAACTCAAGCTCAAAGAGGAAGCTTCTCACAAGGGTCTTGGATAGGAGAAATGCAGCAAGCTTCAGATAGATCAGTTATAATCAGTGAAATTCTGGACCCAAGGACAAAAAATCTATTATCTATGTCAAGGATCAGTGATTATGTTTTATCAAACGAGCTTGTCAGCATGGCACTGGCCATGGTTGCAGAGGATCGACAAATAAATGAAGTATTAGAAGAGCTCTTTGCGGAGGAGGTACTCTTCGTTTTGATGATATAATGAGATATGCATATACAGCATATAGAAAAATTGCGATGAATGCACATTAAACTTTTCATATTGTTCACATGTGGGTCCTCTTGCACATAAATATGTAGTTCAATATCTACAAAACACTTGTCAAAGGCCAAAAATAATTGAGAGACCAAATTTGTGCCCCTTTGCTTAGGTAGTATAATTTTGGGTGTAAAAATGACCTTAAAAATTTCATCCTTTCGGGGGCGCCAACTCTTTTGTCAGCATAAGCTAATGGGGTTCCTTTAATGATAGAGAAGTTCCTCTTAGAAGTTACCAGGCCAACTCTTCTTCTACATTGGACATACCATACAACTTCTTAAACCTTTTAATTCTAATATCCTCAAAAGTCTGCAGAATTTTCTTTTTACTACATTATGGATAATCTAATAGTTTACCGATTGCGTAACTGTTAGGCCTGGGGAACTTTGCTTAACTATTAATGGTTGAACAATAATCTTTCCTTGCTGTTCTTGTAGTCTTTGTTACGGGGAAAATAGGAACATTAAATGCGTATATATTTGATTGGACGTTCACACTTGCTTTTGGCTAGTGTTTTAGTAATACAACCATGTACATGGGTCACATACTTTATTTTACCTATCAATAGATTGACATATATATTATACACAAACACACAGACTTGCCTATTTAATCAGTCATAAAATGTTTTGGCTTTTTTCAGGGAAATGAGATGCATATAAGACAAGCAGATCTTTATCTTCGTGAAGGGGAGGAATTGAGTTTCTATGAGATACTCTTACGAGCCCGACAGAGGAGAGAGATTGTAATTGGTTACCGTTCAGCTAATGCTGAGAGAGCTGTCATCAATCCCCCCACTAAAAGTGAGAGACGAAGGTGGTCATTGAAGGATGTTTTTGTTGTAATTGCTGAGAAGGATGAGTGACAAAACAGGGTATCCTTGAGAGGATCAAAATTTTGATTATAATCAGGATAGGATTGAAGATCTTAGACTCCAAAGTCATTGAGATTGTAAATTTACGGATGGCTTGCGATCTAGATACCCTATGCCAGAAATCAACCTCAGATTTTCACTGGTTGTCCAGAGAGGATCAAAAATTTTATTATAATCAGGATAGGATTGAAGATCTTAGACTCCAAAGTCATTGAGATTGTAAATTTACGGATGGCTTGCGATCTAGATACCCTATGCCAGAAATCAACCTCAGATTTTCACTGGTTGTCCAGATAAATTTTCTGATTAGATGGAAAAGCTCAATGCCTACCACTCTCTGTATTTTCATAAATCATAGTGATTGCTTTACATTAGTCAGCTGTATAGCATCTATCTCTGTCTCTGTACTATCAATGTAAATGAAGTTGAAAATAATGCCATGTTCTCCCTTATCCTGCCTGCAGATATGGTTTAGAATTTTAATCCCTCTTTCATATGTTAGCTTTTAATTATTATGGTTGTAAATGGATTGAACTGATTATACTGTATCAATAATTTGAATCAAAATGACTTGTTTGATTCTTTATTTCTGGTTTCTTTTCTCTCTCTGTATCCTTAATAGAGTTGTGTTTATATTTCTTTTCATCATTCTTTTTGAGGATAATGTGGTATTTGAAGATAACAAAGGTTCAATGGTTTTCCTGTTTGATAGATCAGATTCCTTACAAACCAAACTCAAGCCCTAAAGCCAGAGCATAATAGAACAAGGATGTTATTATATTTTGAGATAACAATAAACACTGCTCTATGGAATTACTGTCATCAAATCGTTGTGGCTGTTGGTTAGGCTTTTGAGTTTGATATTAAAACGACATGAGAGCATGGGATAGAGGACTCTGAGGGATAAAATAGACAGTCATATTTTATTGCCAAAGCGTGCCTTGTTATGATAAGAGCAATGTGATTAAAAATTTCAAACACGTTGTACACGGTGAAAGATGAAAATCATACACAAAAAATTGTATATCCATGGAACCTTCGCAACTATTAAAAATCATGCCAGTCTTATAGGAGTAATGGCTGTACCTTGCAACAGCATTGGTGATATAACTATATAAGTATATAACCACAGTTGCAATTTTAAAATGATAATCATTACCCAGAAAGCATATATTTTTCTCAGGTTTGGCTTAAAATATGTAAATGAATTTAAATTTTAGATTAAGTGTGTTCGGATGCGCTTCACTTCTTAAAAGAAACATACGGATTTAAATCATATCATATCCATCAATAACCGGCAAGGATAAAAGAGAGAGAGAGAGAGGGGGAAAAGTAGTGTTATTGGAAAACAAGTTCTGAGATAACTTTTCTCTTTTTCTTTTTTTTTCACCATATTGGTAAATTGTTCTATTTTTCTTTTTGGGTTACAATGAATTATATATTATTGATGATACATTTCTTGGATTGGTCTGCTTCTCCAAATTGTATGACCATGCAATGCATATGGGCTCCTCCGACCTTCAATTATAATTAGATATAATTCAGCAAATATGGATCCAAAAAGAAACAAATATGTATAACTAAAAAAAATATTTCAATCAGTGATATTCATACAAGAACAAAAGATGAGAATATAAAGTTTAAAACATAATCACTTACCAATAATTGGTAGGAAAACCATATTATAGAAAACTCTCTTGATATTCCACCATGAACAACGATCTCTTTTTTGGGCCTTGAACATCGTTGATACAAAAATACTTACGTCCAAACATCTCTTTGAGAATTGGATAGCTCATCATAAAAAAGAACATTTTCATAATTGAAGGGTACTCCATCACTATTTCTTTCTGCCTCACAATTCACAAAGTTGCTTTTGTTATATGCGAACTGATTTCGAGCCCTTGAGCTTATATATAGGTGTGAAGATATCGATGCTTTCTACCAGCATTTATTTCTAAATATTATGAAATATATTCTTTATCATCATTATTGAACATGATATACTCAAAATTTTGACATATTATCATTCTTCCGAACTTATGCACACTTCTTTTTTTCTTTTTTTTTGGTAAGCAAATCCAACCAATTAGGCAACAATAAATAAACATTTCTAGATTTGCTTTAATTCATGATGTTTTACAAGATTTTGCTAAGATTACCTGCTAAAATTAGCTTGGACTCATATTTATTATTAAATTTTGCAAATGTTTACAAATGTTTTCTTTCTTGAGCATACTTAGAAGACAAGTAATCTTAATTTCTTTCTAAATAAGGCCCTGCTCAAGGTTTATCTTGTGGATGCATTCCTCGGAAGCATTCATAAGTTTTTATCTCTAAAATCCTGATTTTCTTTTTCTTTTCTTTTTTCCTTTTAATTTTGGAAAGGTGATCCTGGGCGTTGTCATAAAAAGTAACATATGACAAACATGCTAGAGGTGAAAGCCCAATAGTGAAAACTATTTTGCTCCAATACATGCAGTGAACCACTCCTAACAAGTGGGATTGTGAGTGACTCATTGCATGTATCAGAAACAAGATATACCACCTCTAATCAGTGAACTAGCTAGTCTCGATACAAACGGGCTAAAATAAAATGATGAAAAGGCTCGATACAAACGGGCTAAAATAAAATGATGAAAATGGGAGAAAAGAAAGAGGAGAAAACCAAGAGCTTACTTCAACTGACTGAGTTAACTTGTAGATGGCTTAATGAGTTAAAGAAGAATGTAAGTATCTGGTGGGATCCTTTGTGACTTATATATGGCTAATTTGGTTTTATTACACGTGTTTAGTCTTTTGCATGGCTGCAAAGTCATATAAACATTAACCTTTAGACGTTGAAAATGGCATATATATATATATATAGTCATTAGACAAAATTATGTACTTATTAGTCATTAACCATTAGCCATTAGGTAGTCTTTTGACCATGTACTCCATCAACTTTTATGATAGCATGATTGGTGAATAAAGCCAACTATAGGTGATGGACTTCATTTAGCACAGTATTAGGGTTGACTAATACATTTTGAGATATGAAAGCGATAAATTTAAGTGGGTTTTTTTTTAAATTTAAATATCAATTAATATTATTTATTTAACTTTTTTATATTGTATATATATTATATATATATATTTTTTGTTTAAAAAATTTCTTGTTTTTTGATATTCAAAATTACTAATTAAGTTTTTTTTTTTTTTTTTTTTTTTTGGTATTTAATTTCTATTAACATCTCTTTTTACAATTTATAATAGTCATTTCATTTAATCTTTTATGACATAATTGATTTTAAATAGGATTTTATCAATAAAATTTAGTTTATTAAAAGAAATATTGCAACTTCACTTAATAATATAATCTACGGTATGGGAGATTGATTTACAAAAAATAAATTCTCAAATTGTTTGGAAATTCGATTGCAAATGATTGTTCGATACACTTTAATCCAACCATTACACACACAAACACAGACTTGCCTATTTAATCAATCATAACATGTTTCTTTTATCAGGGAAATGAGAGGCATATAAGACAAGCATATCTCTATCTTCGTGAAGGGGAAGGAATTGAGTTTCTATGAGATACTCTTACGAGCCCGACAGAGGAGAGAGATTGTGATTGGTTACCGTTTAGCTAATGCTGAGAGAGCGCGCTGTCAGATTTTCATTGGGTTGTCCAGATAAATTTTCTGATTATATGGAAAAGCTCAATGCCTGCCTCTCTCTGTATTTTCATAAATCATAGTGATTGCTTTACATTAGTCAGCTGTATAGCATCTGTCTCTGTACAATCAATGTAAATGAAGTTGAATATAATGCCATTTTCACCCTCATCCTGCCTGCAAATGTGATTTAGGATTTGAATCCCCCTTCATATGGTTGTAAATGGATTGAACTGGTTTTACTGTATCAATAATTTGAATCAAAATGACTTGTTTGATTCTTTCTTTGTGATTTCTTTTCTCTCGCTGTATCCTTAATAAAGTTGTGTTTGTATTTCTTTTCATCATTCCTTTCTAGGATAATCTGGTATTTGAAGATAAAATGACTACACCTACTTACAGCATAGCAGATCTGCAAGCCCTCTTCAGTCAGGTTCAAGCTCCGTCTTCCAGTGCATCTAATCCTGCTCTTTCTGTGACACCAGGTATCTCTTCTGAATGGTTCTTAGATTCTGCCTGCTGCAATCACATGACAGACAATCCTCACCTCACAAGTGCCCACACTCCTCCTGTCTTACCTACTATTACCACTGCTGATGGCTCCGCCATGACTATTAGTCATGTCGGCTCCATCTTTACCCCCAACTTATCTGTCTCTGATTTTTTTGTGTTCCTAAACTGCATCTTAATCTTTTATCTGTTGGCCAACTAACCGAACTTGGTTTAAACCTGTTCTTTTCTTCTCGTGGTTGTCTTGTGCAGGATTCTCGGACGGGGCAGATCATTGGGACCGCACGTAAGGTTGGACGGTTGTTTGAGCTTACTTCCCTTCACTTTCCTTCTTCATCAATCTCCGCACCTGTTATTGCTGCTTCTGCCTCCATCGAGTTGTGGCACTCTCATCTAGGTCATGTTTCCCTTCCTCGTATTCAAACCTTAGTATCTAGGGGTCTATTAGGTTCAGTTTCTTCTAGTCCATTTGATTGTATACCATGTCAGCTCAGCAAACAACCTGCCTTACCTTTTAATAATAGTGAGTCTATTGCTTCTACAACTTTTGATCTTATTCATTCAGATGTATGGGGGCCCTCTCCTGTTCCCACAGTGGGGGGGTCAAGATATTTTGTTATTTTTGTCGATGATTTTTCTCGTTACACTTGGATTTATTTAATGAAAAATCGTTATGAAGTTCTTATAATATATCGTGATTTTACTAAAATGATTCAAACTCAGTATTCTAAAGCTATTAAGGTATTTCGCTCTGACAATGCACGAGAATATAGACAAACTGAATTTTCGTCTATTCTTAAACACTATGGAACTATTTTTCATACCTCGTGTGCTGGCACCTCACAACAAAATGGACGAGCTGAACGTAAACTCCGTCACATCCTAGATACTGTTAGGGCTCTCACCAATGCAGCCTCCACTCCTGTCTCATTCTGGGGTGAAGCTGCTCTCACTGCAGTGTACACCATCAACCGATGCCCTTCACCTGTCGTTCAAAACACAACACCATATGAACGGTTGTTTGGCATAGCTCCAAACTACAGTCTACTCAAGGTTTTTGGTTGTGTCTACTTTGTCCTTCTTCAACCACATGAGCGCACTAAACTTCAACCCCGCTCCCAGCTATGTTGTTTTCTTGGCTATGGCCTTGAAGAGAAAGGGTACCGGTGTTATGATCCAGTCACCAAGCGTCTTCGAGTCTCTCGGCATGTGGTATTCTGGGAACACAAGATGTTCTATTCCTTACCTTCATTTTTTGCAGGTAATTCTGATTCTCAGGCTGATCCTCTACCTGATCTCTTCCCTAAGATTCCTTCCCCTTCTGCTGAGTCAGTTAATCCCATCTCCAACGAGTCTCCCCCTGCTGATCCCTCCTCTGATGAGTCTCCTACAACCGATCTTACCTTCGACGAGTCTCCCCTCTCTGCCCCTGTTGCGAATCCTGTCAACACTACTGCTCCTGAGCCCCGTTGCTCTCATCGGGTAAGTACTCTTCCCTCTCATCTTCGTGACTTTCACTGCTTTTCTGCCTTTGCCACCTTACATGAACCTCACACCTTTCGTGAGGCCTCCTCTGACCCTTTATGGCAGCAAGCTATGAAAGAAGAATTGGATGCATTGCTTAAGACAGGTACTTGGGATCTGGTTGATTTGCCAGCTGGTAAATCTGCTATTGGTTGCAAGTGGGTGTACAAGATCAAGACTCGATCAGATGGTATTGTTGATCGCTACAAGGCTCGTCTTGTTGCCAGGAGATTCACTCAAAAGTATGGCATTGAATATGAGGAGACATTTGCCCTGGTGGCTCGTCTCTCCTCTGTTCGTACACTTATCGCAGTTTCTGCTTCTCGACATTGGCCACTTTTTCAGATGGATGTGAAGAATGCCTTTCTTAATGGAGAACTAACTGAGGAAGTCTACATGCAGCTCCCTCCTGGTTTCTCCCAACCTTCAGGCTTTTCTCACAAAGTGTGTCGCTTACGTCGGGCACTATATGGTCTAAAGCAAGCTCCACGAGCTTGGTTTGCTAAGTTCAGCTCCACCATATCTCAACATGGTTTTTCAGCTAGTTCATATGATTCAGCAACAGGTGTAGAGGTATAGTAAATACATAATAAACCCTAGGAAACCCTAGACTAGTATAATAACAGCGGTATATACATATGCTAACAAATTGGATGTCAAATTCATACTTAACCGTATGCATGGCGTAAGGTTGGTTCATATCATATCTAAAGTAATGTCATTCCATTGAATATCCATATGAACATGCTTTTTAAATGTGTCATTCAATTGCGAGATGCTTGCATTGCAACTTGCAAGAATGCTTAAATGATAATTCGTCCGCCAGTAAGCTCTTCCTAAATAAATGATGAAAAGAGAAAAATAGATAATAATAATAAAAAAGACACCGAGAAGTAGTGCTATACTGCTATTGGAAAAAATTACAAGATGCTTCAATATTTCACTTTAAAACAGCTTTTTTTTTGTTTTTTTCTCACCCGGTTGGTAAAATGTTCTTTTTTTCTTGCTAGTTTACAATGTTTATCATTATTATTGACTAAACGTTTCTTGGACTGGTATCCTTCCCCAAATTGTCTGAACATGCAATACATATGGGCTCCTCCGGCCTTCAAAAAAACAACCAATTATGATTAGATATAATTCAACAAATATGAATAACTATAAAATATTATAATATTCATACAAGAACGTAGGTATAACAAAAGATGAGAATACAAAGTTTAAAACATAATCACTTACCCGTAATTGGTAGGAAAACCATATTATAGAAAACTCTCTTGATATTCCACCATGAACAACGATCTCTTTTTTGGGCCTTGAACATCGTTGATACAAAAATACTTACGTCCAAACATCTCTTTGAGAATTGGATAGTTCATCATAAAGAAGAAAATTTTCCTAATTGAAGGGTACTCCATCACTATTTCTTTCTGCCTCACAATTCAAAGTCACTTTTGTTATATGCAAACTGATTTGGAGCCCTTGAGTTTATATAGGTGTGAAGATATAGATGCATTCTACACAGCATTTATTTCTAAATGTTATGAAATATATTCTTTATCATCATTATTGAACATGATATACTCAAAATTTTGACATATTATAATTCTAATTCCGATCTTATGCAAACTTTTTTTTTGGGTAAGCAAATCCAACCAATTTGGCAACAATTAATAAACATTTCTATAATTGCTTTAATTCCTAATGTTTTACAAGATATTGCTAAGATCACCTGCTAAAATTAGCTTGGACTCATAATTATAATTAAATTTTGCAAATGTTTACAAATGTTTTCTTTCTTGAGCATACTTAGAAGACAAGTAATCTTAATTTCTTTCTAGATAAGGCCCTGCTTTATCTCGTGGATGCATTCCTCGGAAGCATTCATAAGTTTATATCTCTGAAATTTTGATTTTTTTTTTTTTTTCTTTTCTTTTTTCCTTTCAATTTTGGAGAGGTGAGCCTGGGTGTTGTCTTAAAAAGTAACCTATGCAAACATGCTAGAGGTGAAAGTCCAATAGTGAAAACTATTTTGGTCCAATTGGTTGCTTGGCCAATTAGTGGAGACACGATATCCTGTTTCCAATATATGCAGTGAACCACTCCCAATAAGTGGGATTGTGGGTGACTCGTTGCATGTATCGGAAAACGAAGATACCACCTCTAATCATTGAACTAGCTAGGCTCGATACAAACGGACTAAAACTTGCAAATGTAAAATATAAAGGAAAAAATAATAAAATAAAACTATTCTAGACTTGGGGAACACTTAGGTCCCGCCACAGGACCGGTGTTGATTTTGGTAAAATTTGTGTGTTTTATGGTAAATGTTGTATCCGTATTGATAAATCTGTATTTATTATTGTAAAAATAAAATGATTGAATTTTGGTAGAATTAGTGATATATATGATAAAGTTAACTTTACTGCAAACTACACACATTTTACAACACCTAACATAAATTTTATCAAAATACATACAACATTTTATTAAAAGATATACAAATATTATAATTTTTGACATCTTTGACAAGACAATCCGCAACGAAACCTAAGAATTTACATGGTGGTGTCTCTTAACAAAGCAATATGTCAATCTACGAGTGTCACGTGAAAAAAAATAATGAAAATGGGTGAAGATAAAGAGGAGAAAGCCAAATAATTACTTCAACTCACCGAGTTAACTTGTAGATGGATTAATGAGTTAAAGAGGAATGTAAGTATATGGTGGTACCCTTTGTGACTTATATATGGCTAATTTGGTTTTATTACACGTGTCTAGTCTTTTGCATGGTTGCAAAGTCATATAACCGTTAACCTTTCCACGTTGAAAATGGCATATATATAGTCATTAGACAAAATTATGTACTCATTAGTCATTAACCATTAACCATTAGCCATTAGGCAAAGTATGTAATCCATCAACTTTTATGATAGCATGATTGGTGAATAAAGCCAACTACAGGCGACGGACTTCATTTAGCATAGTAATAAGGTCGACTAATACATTTTGAGATCTGAAACGATAAATTTAAGTGGATCTTTTTAATATTTAAATATTAATTAAATATTATTTATTTAACTTTATATATTATATTTATTTTTTGTTTATAAACCGTTCTTGTTTTTTTATATTCAAAATTAATAATTAAGTTTTTTGTATTTAATTTTTATTAACATCTCTTTTTATAATTGATAATAGTCATTTCACTTAATTTTTTTTATGACATAATTGATCTTAAATAGGATTTTATCAATAAAATTTAATTTGTTAAAGGAAATATTGCAACTTCACTTAATAATATAATTTTACAATATGGGAGATTGATTTACAAAAATTAAAAGTCTCAAGTTGTTTGGAAAATCGATTGCAAATGATTGTTTGATACACTTTAACAAAAAAAAAAAATTTGGCCAAAAGTTGTGTAGCTCAACTAGCAATTCATGGTATTTATAAACAGAGACATATCCAAGGTTTAAATCTCTCCTCTCCCAAATATCAAAGTATTAAAAAACCATTTTTTGGTGAAACAGTTTAGGGTTTCAATTGGGTTGGATTTCTATTAGCTCAATATTTTAAAGACCTTTTTGGAGGTGGGATAAAAAATGCAAAACCCACTTATATTTTTGTCTTAATATATATATATATATATATATATATATATATATATATATATATATATATATATATATATATATATATATATATATTATAATATTCCTATAATTTTTAGGACATTTTTGTACAATTTTGAGACGTTTTATTTGTGTAATGGCCCTATATTACTTTTTAAATTTTAGGGGGCAAATGGGGCCTAAGGCCTAGCCCTAGAGCCGACCCTACATAGTAGGTACCGCTACACTGATAATAGCATAATTTTGACAATTTTCCAACAAAGGACCAATTTGTTAAAAGAGTACCAATACACATACCTGTGTGCATAAAGCACTATATTCATAGAATACTATTTTTGTCAAAACTCAACATTATTCTTCTTTAATGAGGAAGTGACACATTGTTCAATAAGAGAGCAACACATTGTCCAATAAGAAGACAATACATTTTCTAATAAGAAACAACACGTCAATATGATATTGTCTCATTATTTATGGCTAATAGTCGTTAACTCGTGCAATTCATTAGATAGTTTAATAAAAACTATATATTCTCTTTGTTCAAAGGGATGATTATTTGAAAATAAAAATAAATAATTTAAGTACTCAAAAAACAATTTAAAATATATGAAATGATTGGTCAAATATATAATATTCATCTCAAAATTCCATAATACACTCTAACCATCATAATGACTTAAAAATCCAGTAACAAATATAGATTTTAATTTTTTTTATAATATCAATTTTTAAACAACTTCTTATTGGATTCAATGGCTTTACATCTAAACTGATGTTCTTCAATTTTGATAGCAATAATACTTTTACACTCACCTTGAATCTTTACAACATCAATTCTTCTAAAACCTCTTAAATCAAGTAAATATTCAGGTTCTTTTGACGAATCTATACAAATTCCCCTTTGCCAGGGACTTTGCTGATGAAAGAGAAACTCGAGGACCAATTTTCCCATAGGTTGGAGTCTTGACTTCCAAAAGCTTTCTTTATTTCTTTTTTCTCTCTTCTTTCTCTTTCTCTCTTGTTAACACATACACTTTGTAATCATTTTTCATAATATCTATACTATAATATAAAATCGAATTTTTTTTTTTATTTTTGGTTGACTTCATAATATTGAGCCACATAAGCTAGTCTCACAATTTTACATCTCATTATTTTAATATATATATATTTTAATTGAATTTAAATTTTATTCTATAATTAAACATCTCATTAGAATCTTGATACATTATATTTTCTTTAATAGAAATAATATATTGTTTCATATATATAAACACAATCATAATAAATGCCTAATACTATAATATATTTTATATATAAACACAATAATAATAAATGTCTTTTAATAATTATCAATTTTCATATTTAGACAAAATATAAAAGACAGAAAAAATCATATTTAGACCAATAATTCTTTAGATTTCATTTTAAGTAATTTTTTCGTGCATCACACATTGGTTTACAACTAGTAGTGGATTATTTGACTGGCTTGAGCCCATGGTTCTCTCCCTCTCCAAACATAGAGTTTCCACCTCAAAAAAAATATAATATATTTATATATATATATATATATATATATATATATATATATATATATATATATATATATATAAAAGTACGCTTTACCCGCCTAATTTGGACGGGTTTACTTTACTTATATGTGGTTTTAAAAGTGACACTTTATCCACATGTGTTTTTGTTCATCAACTTCCATAAATAAAAGTCCCCATATATTAGAAAAGCAATTACATTGTAACCTCACTTACCAATGCAATTCCATTGAATCCACATGAGCATTTCATTTACATGTGTCATTCAATTGCGAGATGCTTGCAACTTGCAAGGATGCTTAAATGATAATTAGTCCCCCAGTAAGCTCTTCCTAAATAAACGATGAAAAGCGAAAAATAAAATATGAAAAATAAGAAGACACAGAGAAGTAGTGCTATTGGACAAGAAGCTTCAATATTTCACTTGAGACAACTTTTTTTTTTTTTTTTTTTTTTTTTTTTTTTTTCACCCGTTGGTAAATTGTTCATTTTTTGGGTTACAACGTATATTATTATTATTGACGATACATTTCTTGGACTGATTTCCTTCTCCAAATTGTATGAACATGAAATGCATATGGACTCCTCCGACCTTCAAGGATTAACCAATTATGATTAGATATAATTCAACAAATGTGGATCCAGAAAGAAACAATTATGTACAACTTTTAAAAACATAACATAAATAAAAAATCATCAGTGATATTCATACAAGAACAAAAGATAGGAATTTGAAGTTTAAAACATAATCACTTACCCGTTATTAGTAGGAAAACCATATTATAGAAAACTCTCTTGATATTCCACCATGAACAACGATCTCTTTTTTGGGCCTTGAACATCGTTTATACAAAAATACTTACGTCCAAAAATCTCTTTGAGAATTGGATAGCTCATCATAAAGAAGAATATTTTCATAATTGAAGGGTACTCCATCACTCTTTCTTTCTGCCTCACAATTCACAATGTCGCTTTTGTTATATTCAAACTGATTTGGAGTCCTTGAGTTTATATAGACGAAAAGATATATATGCTTTCTACACAACATTTATTTGTAAATATTATGAAATATATTTTTCATCATCATTATTGCATGATATGATAAAAAAATTTACATATTACCGTTCTTCCCATCTTATGCAAACCCTTTTCTTATTTGGCAAGCAAATCCAACCAACAACTAATAAACATCTATATTTGCGTAAATTCCTTATGTTATACAAAGATATTGCTAAGATTAGCTAGGACTCATATATTATTAAATTTATGCAAATGTTTAAAAATGGTTTTCTTTTTTGAGCATACGTAGAAGACAAGTAATCTTATCAAGCCATCTCCAAAGTTTATATCGATGCTTTTTTTTGGAAGTATTGATAATTCAATAAGTTTATATACACAATTGTTTTTCAAAAAAAAAAAAATCACAAGGGTTGAATAGGCAAGTTGTCAGTGCCGGTGCCAAAAAATAAAAAATAAAAATAAAAATAAAAACACCTTGACTTAAAAATAAAAAAAATAAAAAGTGAGTCCACATAACAACAACTTATTATCTTATTGACCCATTTTTAATTAAAGAAAAGTGGAGACTAGGCCATATGCTTACAAAGTTATTTTGAATTGGAATGGTCGGTCTTTTTGTGGGATCCGGATCCTCTCCATTTCAAATTGAAATGGAGAGTCTCCATTTGAAGGTCCAGATTTGTTTAAATTAGATCTAGGGACTAGAAGTTGCCACATCATTTAAAAACCACTAACTTAACTCTAGCTGTAGGTTTAACTTGGTTAAGAAACAAACGTTAACTTTTCTTCTTTCTTTTTTAGTTACCAACGTTAACTTGGTACTGGAAAAATAAAAACCCTTAAACAAATTGTCAAGAGGAGGCAAACGGTCGGGACTGAAAGGAGAACTGAAGGAGTTCTTATTTGATTCTAGAGAAGGTACTGGTAGTGGTGAAGGTCTACCTATATTTTCGAGTTGAAAATTTTCTGACTCTAGTGGAGGCACATGATAAAATAGAGACTGGAAAGGAGAGTTTTTGGCACTCAGATCTCTGTTTCTGATGTGCAAATCATATTTAATAAAATCTTTCTCTGTTGAAGATAATGTTCATCCACAACAAACAGCAAAAGACAATCAAGACCACAGACAACGTGCCATCTTGATGTATTGAGTTTGGCTTAGAATTCTTTTATATCTGCCTTGTTAATAATGATCATAAATACATTCAAGTGTATCTGATTGTAATCATTGACATTTTTTCTTAGCAACATATTATCAAACACCATGTCTTCATCTTTTACAACCTCCGCCACATATAATCCATTCCCTAATACACAATTCTTTTGATCTAATATGCAAAACAGAATAAGTAAGCATCAGTCAGAAAGAGAAAATAAAAGGTAGCAATGCTATATAATAGAAGCTGAAACTCAATATTAGCAGCCAATTTCCCAGTCTTTGCCAAATAATAGGATTGTTGTGGATTGGCTATGGAAAAAATCCAAAGCCCATTGATTTTATTGATACATATATAAAATTACATAACATGCCCAACAAACTCTCTACTTGAATTGGGAACAAGACATATTGTCCACTAGAAATTGATAGCCACTATGGGGCTTGATACTATGTGGCTATCTGTCCACGGCGCCTCAACAACTCTGACCATGGAAGCAAACCAGAACTGAGTTGTTAGCGTCAATTTGTTTAACGTTAGAGTTAACGTTGGTAACTAAAAAAAGTTAGCGTTTGTTTTCTTAACCAAGTTAAACTAATGCTAGAGTTAAGTTAGTGGTTTTTAAATGATGTGGCAACTTCTAGTCCCTAGATCTAATTTAAACAAATCTGGACCTTTAAATGGAGACTCTCCATTTCAATTTGAAATGGAGAGGATCCGGATCCCTTTTTGTGTGGGCGGTGAGCCATGTTAATTTGGTAAAATGCTTAGTATAATTAAAAGATTAGTATAAAATTTAAATGGTTTATTGTCAGCATTTGTTACTTATGCCAACGCTAACAAATGGTAACACACTAACACTAACAAGTAATTAAAATGGTGGTATAAAATTATTTCAGCATTTGTTACTTATACCACACTGACAAATAATTAATCTGATAAGTTTTTTTTTTTTGAGAAGAAAGATGATAATATATTAAGAAACAAAACCCGAAATGTCTACATCCAATGCTGAAATAATAGAGCTGGGCATACACGGTAGCCACTGGTTACCACCAGACAGATCTTTTGCCTTTCTTGCTAAGAGATGGGCCACTGAGTTTCCTTGTCTCTTGGTATGGGAGAAGGAAGACCATTCAAACACAGCTACTGCCAATTTGGAGTCCTCAATAACCGTACCAAAGTGAGCTAGGCAAGGATCCGAGCTCTGAAGAGCATTAATGATAATACTACTATCCCCTTCAAAAATAACTTTCTTTAGGCCAAGGTGAGTAGCTAATTGAATAGCTTCCCTAGCAGCTCTAGCTTCGACAACCTCAACTGAGGCAGGAAGTGCTATTAAACGAGAGATAGTAGCAATCGGAACACCTCTGTCATTTCGGATTATAACACCAATACCCGCCTTAGAGTGATCCGAGAATAAGGCTCCATCAAAGTTTGCTTTGAAGACTTCAGATGGGGGAGGACACCACTTACACAAAAGTCTAGTGGGGGGTGGATGCGCCGGAACTTTAAGCTGGACCTGCTGGAATTCCTGAAGAAGATCTGTTGCTCTATGGAGGACACGATCAGGTGGATCAGCAATATGAGCCATGCATAAAGAATTTCTACGCTGCCAGAGAGCCCAGGCGAGCATAGCAAACTTTTCTAAATTGATAGTTGCGACCTCAGCTAGAGCAAACCAATAAAGATCAATGAAGGAGGAGGCATTAGCGGCTTGAAGTTTGTGGAAAAGTGGATCACTATTCCATACTTCTTGAGCAAAAGGGCAAGTCCATAACGCATGGAGGATGGTTTCTGCACTCGTTAGACATTCCGCACAATGGTCTTCAATAGGGAATTTGTCGGCGTATCAAATTGGTTTTCACCGGTAGAGCTTCATTACATGCCCGCCACATAAAGTTTTTAACTTTTTGAGGCACTTGTAGTCCCCAGATTTTAGGCCAGAGAGTAGTATTTGCAGAACATGAGCTACCTGCAAGACCTTTATTAGCATCTTGTCGCAAAATGTGATACGCACTGCGAACTGAGTAATGACCATGAGGGGTTCCGGACCAAATCAATCTATCAGAAATTACTCTTGTGCTCAAAGGGATACCTGTTATTATATTGACATCTTCCTGTAAGAATTCATTATTAAGAATACTAGAGTTCCAATTCCTTGAGACGGGATCAATAAGTGTAGAAACCATAGCAGTGGCAGTCAAATTTTTCTGAGGAGAAATTATATGTCGTCTATGAGCAGTAGGTAACCACGGGGCCCCCCAAATAGGCACTTGAGAACCATCCCCGATTCTCCAGACTGCGCCCAATTGGATCACCTTACGCGCTTGGAAAATACTCTTCCACGCGAAGGAGCCCAAAGGGTTTGGCCGTGCTTCAAGAATTGAACAAGTTGGGAAGAATTTTGCTTTAAAAACTTGATACAGGAGAGTGTTTTCATGGTGGAGAAGACGCCAAACTTGCTTAGCCAGCATAGCATCATTGAAGTGTTGCATATCACGGAACCCCAACCCACCAACCATCTTTTTCTCACATAGCCTCTCCCATTTAACCCAATGAATTCGCCGTTTATCTCCTAGTCTGGCCCCAATAAAATTTCCGGATCATCGCTTCAATATCCTTACAAAGGCTCTGGGGAAGTTTGAAACAACCCATTGAATAGGTTGGGACTGCTTGGACCACTGCTTTAATGAGAATTTCTTTTCCAGCTTGAGATAAAAGTTTTTCCTTCCAACCTTGAAGCTTTTGCCACACCCTTTCCTTAATATGAGCAAAACAAACTTTTTTGGATCGACCCACAAAGGAAGGAAGACCCAAATATTTTTCATATTGGCGGATAGCTGGGACACCTAACAAATTCTTCAGTTCTTCTTGTCGTTCTCTGCTTGTATTGGAGCTAAAAAACAGGGTGGTTTTTGCTCTATTAAGCTGTTGACCTGAAGCCCGTTCATAGGAGGACAAAATATTTTGTATTTTATTGCATTCCTCACTGGTTGCCTTGCAGAAAAGAAGACTGTCATCTGCAAAAAAGAGGTGAGTAATTTTCGGACCTCTCCGACATAAAGAGACACCATGTATATCCCCCGCTTGGGCTGCCTGAGCAATTAGAGCATGAAGACCCTCAGCACAGATTAAGAATAAATAGGGAGAGAGAGGATCCCCTTGGCGAAGACCGCGAGAGGGTTTGATTAATCCATGCGGTTCTCCATTAACAAGGACTGAGTAGGACACTGTGCGAACACACTCCATGACTAGATCGATCCATTTGTTATTGAATCCCATTTTTTGCATCATTTTTTCTAGAAAAATCCATTCAACCCGATCATAGGCTTTGCTCATATCAAGTTTAAGTGCCATTGAACTTACCCTGCCTGGTTGAGTCTTCATATGATGTAAAGTTTCGAAGGCAACCAAGACGTTATCTGTAATTAGTCTACCTGGAACGAAAGCACTCTGAGTTTCAGATATAATATGAGGGAGGATTTTCTTCAAGCGATTTGTGATAACTTTTGATATGATTTTATAGATGACGTTACACAAACTAATAGGCCGAAACTCACTCAGTTTTTGTGGGCTTTTAACTTTAGGGATCAGAGTAAGATGAGTATGATTTATGTCTCCTTCTATTCGGCCTGTATGTAAACTAGTTAACACTGCATTGATTACCTCCTCTCCAATTGTGTTCCAGTACTGGTGATAAAATAATGGGGGCAATCCATCAGGGCCAGGGGCTTTGAGAGGAGCCATTTGAAAAATTGCTGTATGAACTTCAGCAGCTGTGAAGTCTAAAAGTAATGAATCATTCATCTCTTCTGTAATGCATCTGTTCACACCATTCAATACTGGTTCAAAATTATTCGGGTTGGAAGTCTCAAACAAGTTATCAAAATAATTCACAAATAGAGCAGTAATGTCTTGTGGATCAGTTCGTAACATCCCAGTGGAGTCTTCAATGGCCTCAATTCGATTTCTTCTTTGACGTTGGGTTGCTTTTGAGTGAAAAAAACGGGAATTTTGATCTCCACCTTTGAGCCATTGGATTCTAGATCGTTGCTGCCACATTGCTTCCTCCTTGTCCATCAACTCTCTCACCTCTTTTTTTAAAGCTTTGGCCTGATAATGATCTCCACCTTGCATGGAAACTAGTTCCGCCTGTCTCAGTTGGTCAGATTTTGTCTTAAGTTCTCGACGAACACTCCCGAATTGGGTTTTGCTCCAGTGACTGAGATTTCGACGACAAAGTTTAAATTTCTGAAGTAGTCTCGGCATTCCTTGAGTTGTTACTGGTTGTTTCCAAGTCTCATTTACTGTTTCACAACATCCAATATCATGAGTCCACATTTGTTCAAAACGAAAAGGTTTTTTGATGGGTGGTGGAATCTTGTTATTGTAAGATATAAGAAGTGGGCAATGGTCTGAAGAGTCACCATACAAATGTTGAACTTGAGCTCCCTGAAATTTATTTACCCAATCTGAAGAGGCCATTGCTCTGTCCAATCTAGCCCAAACAGTTGCCGTGTCAAGTCTGTTATTACACCATGTATATGGCGCACCTCTATAACCCAAGTCCATTAATTCGCACTCATCTAAAGCTTCCCGAAATAATTCCATCTGTTTCTCAGGTCGTGGGAGTCTGCCTTGTTTCTCAATGTTCTTTGTTATTTCATTAAAATCTCCTGCACATAGCCAAGGTAAGTGATATTGATGGTTTAGAGTTCGCAAAAGGTTCCAAGACTCTTCTCTATGGTTGTGGTCAGGAGCCCCATAAAACCCAGTGAAGCGCCAGCAATTATTGTCCACCATTATTAATAATAGCATCTATATGAGACGGAGAGAAACTTCGAATGGAGATATTAACTTCATCCTGCCAGAATAAACAGAGACCACCACCTCTTCCTTTAGTTGATACTACTAATTTACTACTAAACTTTAATTGACACCGCAACACTTCCATTCTCTTTTCATTAGACCATGTCTCGATTAGAAACACAATCTTGGGATCTTGTGATCTCACTATCCCCGTGAGATCTTGAACTGTTCGCTGGTTCCCAAGCCCGCGACAGTTCCACACTAAGCAACTCATTGGGCCCGGCGGAGCTGCATTGCAGTCTCCGCCGATAATGTGAATGTTGTTTCGGGGATAGTATCCAGGTGAGATCGTTTCAGACGACCTTGATTATCTTCATGAGATTCTGATGGTTGTCTTTTGATAAGAGGTTGAGAGGTGGCAGGTTGAGTTCCTGATTGACCACGGGCTAATTTCTTCCATTTTTTTTGTTTTGAATAGCACAGGCGGCTCGTGGGACTTTTTTGGTTGTCAGGGGAAGATGGTACAGGGATAATATTAAACTTTGGAATTTCACAATCTGTAACATCCATTGGTTCTATTCCAAGTGGGTTTGCCATCTGTATTACTGCTGGTCGTGGTACTTCTGACATTACAGTGGTCGTGGAGTTTGCCATGTTGATACGTTGGTCTTCCTTTCCAGAGAGCGAAAAACGCTCCCACTGCTGAGTTAAGTTCTCCATCCAAGGTCACCGAAGAGAAACAAACAGAATCCTATGAGTGGAGACCACCAAGGAACAAAGAGCTACACAAGGCAGCGACAAGGTTTCCACTGGCGGCGAGGGTTATGTCGCCCTAGAGCCAGGGAGAGTATTGAGCCCTTTCTGGTCTAAAGTCTAATTATATCCCTCTAGGGCTCATTAAACTAGCGAAATCCTCATTGATTTGTACTTTGTGTAACTTAGCTTCGCTTGCCTTATTGGGTCAGCAATGAACTATTTGTACTCAAGGATGGTGAATAATTATATCCATTAAACAAAATAATGACACGAGTCACTTGTTCAAAACATTACCTAGCATCCTTGCACCCAAGACCGAAACTAGTGCTCTCTTTGATTGAGGGGAAAGTAAAAGGAATAAATATACTCTATCCCACTTTTTGTATTTCATTTTATACTCTAAAAATTATAATACGACATGTGTCTGATTTCTCTTTTTATAAAGTGGAATACAAAATATAGGATAGAGGATTTGTGTTTGGAGCAAAAGTAATTGTAACCCCACTTGGATGTAAAAAAATTTGGCCTCAATTGGGAGGCAAAAAAATGTGTCCCCGAGTGAAAAATCTCGGACCCCACCAACCTTCCCTCTCCTTGGTCCAACCAAACAATGGAAATGAGGGTTTTTTTTTTTTTCCCCCCCCCTTATTTCCTCTCTTTTTTTCACCCCAAACAGACACATCCAAAATCAAGCATCAATCTATTATATGTCACATCATCAAGTGTAACTTTTATCTCAATCCTTCTAAGCCAAAATCCTCATAACATTCTCTGAATATTAATCTATGCTTTACAACACCTTGATCCCTGTCAGGGGCAATGCCCTTAGATTAGACAGGCAACATGACATCACTATGTCGAGGTAGATTCAAGGCATTGATGTTCCCATGGCTACTTTGATCCAGTCCACTTCAATCAGGGGCTTGATTTTTCATGCCCTTACGAAAAAGTAAAGTAGACAGGCAACATGACATCACTATGTCGAGGTAGATTCAAGGCATTGATGTTCCCATGGCTACTTTGATCCAGTCCACTTCAATCAGGGGCTTGATTTTTCATGCCCTTACGAAAAAGTAAAGTAGACAGTATATTACTTTGCCAGCTATGCTGATTTCTAGGTAAGGCATGGGACGCCCTAGTTGTTAGACTAGGGCAACCCCAAGTCTAGAAATTCCCTTGTTTCATATTTAAGCTTATGCCCAAAATGTTAATCAAAATTTCATTTGTGTGTTCTTATAGTCACTTTTTTTTTTTAAGGGGGGGGGGGGGTTTCAGAGGATGGAAGCTACCAACAATTAGGGTGTGTTTGGATAGAGTAAGAGTTGAGAAAAGGGATTGATAATGGTTTAATGAACCTTGTTTGGATATTTTTTAAAGGGGGGGAGTGGGAAGGGTTTGATGGGATTTAGAGGGTAAAATACCCCTTCAAACACCTTATTTTTAATTCCCCCAAATTGAAAGAATTTGGACTAGACTAGAGGGAAAGGGAGTGATTCCACTTTTTAAAAATAAAAATAAGAAATTACCAATTTTACCCTCATAATGTCAATTTATATTTATTTTAAAAAAATTAGCAAATGAGGATCATAATTATTAATTTATATGATGATTCCCTTCCTCTTTCCTTTTCTCCCTTACAACATCCTTTGGGCATATATGTCAATTTTTATCTCCCCTACTTCATTTTTAAAATATCCAAACAAGGGGCATATATGGGATAAGCTTGACAAAGACACAATAACTAACACTCTTTCCAAACCTTCAAACACATCAGTAGGGGCATAGATGGGATAAGCTTAACAAGGACACAATAACTAACACACATCGCTTATTTATTTCAAATGAAGATGTCTAGGGCTTAAATTCACCCTCTCGCAACAATTAAATTATAAATTAAAAAAAAAAAAATTGGGACTAGAAATTTGGCTCATGGTTAATGCTACCACTAAGATATATATGCCCCTAAGAAAAATATCAATAATTAAATTTAATAGAGCCCATTACACGAAACACTACAACAATAACATAATTCATTAAACATCATGTATATATTACAATATAACGAAGATTGTTTTTCTCCATAACAAGTTTAGCTAGACATATAAAACTCCCCTAGTTGGACAGCCTTGACCTTTAGTGGAACAACCTGCCCAAGTTAATAAACCTCCAGATGATGCTAATTAAGCAAGAAACAAACTTTTCTTTTTTGTTTGCTTTTATTCTTTTTCACTACAAGAAGTTTAGCTATAGCTAGACATGATCCAACTCCCCTAGTTGGACATCCTTCTTTAGACGTACATAGTCCCCAAGATAAACCTCAAGATGATCCGAAAGAGCAGACTTGTCGATATTTTGATGATGATATGATTTGCAGACAAAGTACACAACCGTTTGGACAACAAGAGCAAAGAGAATGACCTTGACTAGAAACAAGAAGCAAAGAATCCCAACTCCAATTCTAATTCCCAAGTCCGGTACCATCTCGAACACAACAAAATCCTCAAACACAAATGCAATTGCTACAAAGCAAGTAAAAAGCAGGATAAAGAAACCAATTGCAACACCCATCTTACCCTTTATCAAAGTCTTGCTCTTGATCATGGCTTGAATTCCATAAACATCTTCTAAAACCGATACCACACTTGCCAATTGCCAAACTATGCTTAAATAAACGAAACCCATCAAGTATAAGATCAAAAGAAGTACTATAATCACAATCCCAATAACATTAGATGCAATAAGAACTACCAACAAGGTGATTAATCCTATTGCAACAATGTTGTAAACCAAAAGAATGAAAAAGCTCCATAGAAAAGTGACCATAAGTCTTTTCCATACCTTTGGAACCACGCTCATGACTTTCTTGAAAGTGATTTCTTTGGCTGTATAGATGCAAGCAATGGTGTAAACAACTGCAGAGGTGGAAAGGAGGGAGAGGATAAGAAGGAAGGTAAAGTAGGCTGCTTTGAAGAGCCAAAAAGCAATCCATTCGGAGTTGATGCGATCAGAAAGATTTGAGTAGTTGGGAGTGTCCTTTTGGGTATGATCCAAGGTTTGTTCATGGTCTACGATTTTGAAGAAAAGGAGCTGGGACACTTGGATGTGAGCAAGGAAGATAAAGGAGAGTGGGAGGATAAGAGCAAGAGTGATTTGGCTGAAGATTTTTCTCTTTGAAAATATGATTTTGAAGGATTCTTTGATGATGCCAAAGAACCCCAGAGATTGAAGCTCCTCTTGTTCTCTGTCCATGATCTTAAATTTTTCTTATTCACTAAGTATGCGAATGAATGAGTGATGGAGCTAGTGGAACGAATTGATGCCTGCTCATATAGTAAAGTAATGACTTGAGACTTGACTTTGTAAAACTACCATATATTGGTTTTGTTTTTTTGTTTTTTCTTTTTTACGAGCGGCTCAAATAAATCCAAGTTTAATTATGTTAGGACCAAGTTTCATATTACTTTGGAGTGAAGTTTTGTGCATCCCTCAATGTATAAATAAGACATTTTTATACACAATGTCGTAAGAAAATCTATATTAAAAAAGATCCAAATGTTTTTTTTAGTTACAAAAAGATAATCACTATTTATTGTTTTTCGCTTTGGATCCTATATTTGGTTTAGTAAGATTCATCATTTATGTAAGAAGAATAAATATTAAAATATAAAATTGTTATATTATGAAAATATTAAATAATTACTCATAATATTTAGATTAATTTCACTAGTTATTTAAATTTATTTATTGTGAAATGAATAGATTGAATGTCGTGACATGATTAGACTCAAAAAAAAAGTTGATATTAAATCTAGAAAATAAGTAATACAAAAACAAAATGAAATCATTGGATAACTACAGAGAAAAACACAAGGGATAACTAAGCCCGATTCCATATGATCTCTGACTTTGCAAATAGTCTGATTCCATCTGCAAGAGTCTACAAATATTTTGCTCATGTGTCTAATTATTAAATTCTATAACCATTTGTATGAAATTATATAAATAATTTGATATTATAACAGGGAAATTTGTAATTGTAGTTGAAGTCTCGAAGCCGTGTGGAATAAAAAGCGGAAACAAGTCAGGTTTCTAGTCAATTGGAAAATGAATGACGAGACGTACTTTCTTGGATTCAATAAAGTAAGCGATAAACACGCTTTCCACTTTTGACTTTTCAATAAATTATCAAATAATGCAAGCCAACTTCCACGTATTTCCAATTCGCAATTCCAACTTCCAAGTTGCTTCTTGGATTAAAGATTTTTTTTTTGGTTTATTATTATTATAAGAAAAACACGCTTTCACTTTTGAATTCAAAATTTCAAATGATCAATTCCCACCCCCCCCAAAAAAAAAAAGAAAAAAAAAAAAGTAAAATACCAAATGGACCTATCTTTAGAAAATTTGAAAAATGTTTCTCTTGAAAAGATATTTACAAAATTATTTATATAGAATTACATTAACGTTTCTTTCTTTAGATGTTTGGCACAACGGATATATAAGTCAATACATGACATTTCATGTGTTGAATGAATAAAAAAAAAGGATAAAATTTAAGTACAGTTCTTTAGGTTAGGTATATTAGGTTCCCTAATTGAATTCAAACACATGGTTACATTAACCAATGAAACACAAACAATGTTATCTTTTCCAAGAATATTTAAATTCAATGTATATGAATTTAATTAGGAACCTAATGTACTTGACCTGAAGAACTGTACCTAAGTTTTATCCAAAAAATAGTGAGGCAATCACACTACACATCAATATCAAAATACTAAATAGTGAGTTGGTATCTCTTTCTCACTGTGAAGATAGTTTTGGCCTTGGAATTGTTATTCAGATTAGCCAGAGACAGGTTATGGCTGGAAGAAGTTCAAAATTACGGCTGTTAATTACCGTTTGGATGCTTACTTATTGGGTGCAATTGATACTGTTCAGTTCAGTTTGGAGATTGGTTTATGCCACATTGTATTAGAGTGTGATTTTCCTGAATTTCTTAAAGTTATGGCCTGCAACAACATTCAACTATCTCTTTCAAGTCACTTGATTCCTGAATTAAAGCTTCAATTTCAAAGTTGTCAGAAATGAAAATTATCTGTGATTTCAAAAATTGAAAATCGTATTGTTCAGTCTTTTACAATTTTTGCTTTTAGAATTTCTGACACTAATTACCTTCTTTTTTCCTGCTCTATTGGCAAATGATGTACAACACAATTAAATATTATTAATAAAGTTTCTAACTATTTATAAAAATAAATAAAAATAAAAATAAATAGAGTGAAAAACGTGTTGTCAAAATGTTAACAAAACTCTCGTAATGATAACTTCTTTATTTACTGTTTGCTCATTTTCTCTCCATGGACAATTGTTGACCGGCATTGACCAATTGTTATTATTTTTTTTTTTTTTTTTTCAAATGATAATTTTTTCTCAAATCAAATCCACAGTTCTACTTAATTTTTCACCTAAATTCCAAATTTGAGGCTCCCAAATAGTCTAAAAAATATAATTTTTATTTTTAGAGCATGTTATCATGATGAAGTTTTTGTTCATTTATAGAATTTTTTTTTTAGAATGTGATTTCATGAATGAAAGATTTCTTTTAATAATTATTTAGAATTACAAAACATTAATGATTTTTCATGTAATCCAAATAACAAAAAAATGTTCTATATTTTATAACTTATTTTTAGGATTACAACCAAACAAAACAAAAATGATAATTCTTTAAAAAAAAAAACAAGTTATTTTCCAAAAACCTTTTTTGAAATAAACGGAATGAAAAACTCTCTATCCAAGTTACGTGTAGTACACGATTTTATCTTCATGTATTTATCAAATACTATTCTCAATTTTATTAAAGAATTATAATTATTTTAATATTCTCCACCTCTCCACAGCCTCCAGTCAATCCAGCCGTGCATTTAATATTATTTGGACTTTCTTTTTCGTTGATAGTTTTCATAGTTACGTTTCCTTTGCTTTATAGTTGTTGGCATGAATTTATAACTAATAAAGCTAGCAATTTCAAGATAACTCCCCAATTATCTATGTACCACATAAACAAAACGTGGACCTAGGTGCAATCGGGCAGGACTTTGAAATTGACACCATAACTAATAGACGAAATTCAATTTGAGCCTATCCTTTTTCATCTTCAGACATCAGCATGAGGAAAAGAAAGAACTAGTAGAGTTTAGAACAAGCTCAGAAAATGCTTAAACAACATGTATTTGGTTTGAGTTTTTTTTTGGTTGAGTTTATTAGTTGTCCCAGTTTGTTTCTTTTACTTTTTTAATTATAATGGTACTTTAAGCAAGTAAGTAAATCCAAACTAATATGCACACTTTATTCAATATCATATAATCTTTACATTCTTAAACAGGAACTAAATGGCATATCCATTGGAATCTCATTCATAATCTACATATAATAAACCACCCAATTAGAATTATATCTCAAGCATTTTCCATAGCATATCTACAGCTAGACATAAAATTCACCTAATTGGACATCCCTTGAATTTAAAGGAACATACTCCCCAAGATAAACCTCGAGATGATCCCCTAGCAAGCTCTTGTCGATATTCTCATGGTGATATGATTTGCAAACAAAGTACATCACCGTTTGGGAAACCAGACCAAGGAGAAACACCTTGAATAGCAGCAAGAAGCAAAGAATTCCAATTCCAATTCTGATTGCAATATGTGGTGTGATATTCAGCACAACCAAATGCTCAAACAATAGCTCAACTCCTATCACAAAGCTCAAACAGTCAAAAGAACAGTCAGCGAAAAAGAGAGCCGATGCAAGACCCATCTTACCCTTTATCAAAGCCTTGCTCTTGATCATGGCTTTAAGCCCATACACATCCTCTAACACTGATACAACGCTTGCCAAATGCCAAAGTAGGCTTATATACACAAAACCCACGAAGTAAATAAATAAGAGAGCAAAAAAAATCGCAATTCCAATCTTGTATTGTCCAAAATAACGTGCCCAAAAGTAGAGTAGCGCCGCAGAAAAGATGTTGTAGACTAAAACAATGACAAAGCTACATAGAAAAGTGACCATAAGTCTCTTCCAAACCTTTGGGACAACGCTTATGACCTTCTTGAACGTGATTTCCTTGGCGGTGTATATGCATGCGATGGTGTAAACAATTGCTGAGGTTGAAAGAAGGGAGAAGACAAGAAGGAAGGTAAAGTAGACAAATTTGAAGAGCCAAAAGGTAATCCATTCAGAGGAGATCATATTGGAGAGCTTGTTGTAACTTGGGGTACCCTCTTTCTTGTAATCCAAGGCAACTTCGTCATTCAAGATCTTGAAGAAAAGGAGTTGAGAGATTTGGATGTGAGCTAAAAAGATGAAGGTAAGGGGGAGTATAAGGGCTAAGGTGATTTGGCTGAAGATTCTTCTCCATGAGAAGATTATCTTGACGGACTCCTTGAACACCCCAAAGAAACCAAGAAATTGGAGATCTTCTTGTTCTCTATCCATGATTTTTTTGTTTTGTTTTTTGGGTTCTCTTCAAAGAATGAGATGGATGAAGGTTGGAGGTTCACAAATTGAAGAGATGGTAGTAAAGGATAGTGGACTTTGAACAGCCAAATTGGCCTCAGGCCTCAGGCCTCAGGTCTTTTTTTTTTTTTTTTGTAAATTTACTGTTATTAAAATCAACATCATCCTCATCAACCCCACTAAGGGAAAGAATATAATTTTTTTGTTTTTGTTTTTCGTGCATCATGATTCATGAGATGTTAAAAGAATTAAGAAATGACCAAATTCAAATATCAGCGTTGGGTTTTGTACAAACTGACCGGCAAGAAAGTTAAGTCCATATGCTATTTTATTTTACCCTTTCGTTACGCTAATAAAAAACTGACGGCAGTGCTAAGGGATCAATGGGCCTATCTGGCTCAGGGCCTAACTGGCTCAGGCCTATGCCTATCTCCCTCCATCCATATTTCAATCTTCCCAAACGTTGCTGCTTAGAAGGGATGATCTAAGGGAGTAGGCAGAATTTGCCGAGGCTTGTGCAACACCACCTCTCTCTTAACCCAAAAGAAAGAACAAGATAAAAAAAGATTTACGTAATAATATTGCAGACTAAATCAGACCAATTAATAGCATTCAGATCTCCATTTAAATAAATTGTCTTGACGAATTTTAAATAAAAAAAATACTAAAACTCATAACTTAATTAGTATATAAAAAATAATACTGGCATCTATTCGGTATCAACAAATAAAATATAATTAAAAAAAATATTTCTTAATACATTTATTAAGATGAACCTCAAATTTTTATTTTTTTTTTTTTAATTCCAAATATTATCTGCAATGTACTAATAATTTCCCTTTTAATATACAAAAGAGGTTTTTAGAACATCATCTTTCATTTTGTTGCAAAAGACAATAATCATAATTGAATATATTTATCCCATAGTTGCAGTAGAAACTAGAAAACTTAGCATAAATCAACCACTTTATAAACAATTTTTTTAGGTTATTTATAGTCATTGACACAATTAAAAAAAAAAAAATTGACAATTTTTTGAAATCTAGATGTCGAACAACATTATGCTCATAATTAATGGTAAATTTCATTTTATTCATATTGCTAATGGTGAAAAATAAATATATAAATAAATAAATGGTTAAAGTTTATCTCCAAACCAGTTTGGAGAAATCTCTCTTCAACCCACTATGTGGTGACTCATAAGATGATCCATGTGTCCTTTTAGTGACATGACCTATTTAATGAGTTATGTGATTTGGTTAAATAATACACGTGAATAGTCTTATAAGTCATTACATATAAACTCTATCCTATTTTTATATATATTTTTTCAAAGATGAAACTTAGGTACATTATATTAGATTTCTTAATTAAATTCAAATATTTGATTGCATTTATCAATAAAGTACACAAACAATTTTATTTTTTCTAGGAATAATTAAATTCAAGGCATAAATGCATTGTTGGTCCCTAAAATTTACTTATTCAAAACAATTGGTTCCTGGAGTTTGAGATAAACACTATTGGTCCCTAAAGTTTGAGATGAGTACTACTGATTCCTAAAGTGTAAAAAATGATCTCTATTAGTTAATTTGCCTTTGTGACTAACGTAGAAATGCGATGACATTATTTAATATTATGTGGTACCTAAGCACTCAACACATCCAGATTAACTGACTCAGATCTATATCTAACCCAATTCAACCAAAATAAAGAACCATTTTTCCCAAATTTTTATTAAATCAAAAAACCCTTCTACCCTCCTCAACCTCACCGTGCCACCTCAAAGTCCTCCACCACAGTTCGAAAGTGTGGAGGACTATGCGTCCTCGACTCGCTTCAAGAGCTTTCCTAGTGTGAGGAAATGTGGAGTTTGGATGAGCGTGGCTTGAGATCCATTCTGTTTGTGTGGGTATGGTTAAAGAAAGTGAGCTTGTCGTTGGCCAATATTGGTGTTGTTGTTGCTGCCAACATGTTTGGAGTTATGTTTACACGAGACATTTGTGTGTGCTATGTGATTGGGGTTTAGACATAATTTATAGTTTGGCTTTGATATTTTCACACCACTTAAAAGTGGATAATATTGTCCACAGTTTGTGAGCATTATTCAAATTTATGGAAAATGAGTCTACGATGTGTGTATAATATTATCCACATTTTGGTGGTGTAAAGTGTAGATGGTGTGGAAGAATATTTTCCCTTTTATAGTTATAAATAGTAGGCACAAAGAAGATGCTTGGTGATTCTAAGTATCCAGCTGTGGCTTAATGTGGTACAATAGGTGAGGAGTTGTGTAGCACTCTAGTTTACATTTGTTTATAAGAGTTGCGCCATTGGTGGTGGAGGATTTGAGGTGGTGTTGATGAGGTTGAGGGTAGGTGGGGGTTTTGATTTGGTAAAGATTTGAGGAAAATGGTTGTCTTTGATTTGGTTGAATTGGGTTAGATATGGATTTGGGTTAGATAATCTAGATGGTTAGGTATGCTTAGGTGTCATTTTTAATTATAATTTTTATCTACATAATATTAAAAAATGTGACACCATCTTTTCTCCATCGCCAATAGACAAACTAACTAACCGAGTTGAATGAAAGGACAAATAATGATTATTTTTGAAAATTTAAGGATCAATAAAGTTCATTTCAAACTTTAGGAACCAATAATGGGGAATCTGTAGTAACCTAAATCTTTTGCTCTCCAAAGCCTTGAAGTCCAAATATTAGCCCAATGGAGACCTCTACTCCCATAAGCCCCAAACCCACCACTCCATGATGTGGAAAACAATTATGAACAAAAGGCACCCAATCCTAACCCAAAGGGTGTGGAAGGTTGGAAGTGGGCACAAAATACCCATTCTCCATCCTTCTTGGTACCCCCCCAAGTCATTAGTTAATCCCTCAATTCTTCAGCATATAAACATAGTGGTTGATCTCATAGACCATGAAAATTCCTCTTGGAAAGTTTCTCTTGTTAGGCAACTATATGATAAAGAGGATGGGGATAAAATTCTAAGCATTCCTATATCTAATATGACTTATGAAAATATACCTGACAAAATCATTTGGCCTATAGCACAAAACGATGAATATAGTACTCCAAAGACCTATGAGATACTCCTAAATTCCATCAAGTAGCGCTCTGTAAGCCATACAGACAGTGCTACCCCCTTAACATCTCAGTCCAAATTATGAAGGCTGAAATCTCTACCCAAAATACTCACATTCAGTTGAAAAATTATGAATGATGCCTTACTTGTTAAGGTTGAATTACTCAAGAAAAATATTTCTTTAAAACATCAACTTACGTAAGTAAAACAAATGTTTAATTTGTTACTTTTTGAAATTTCATGGTTTAATTTGTTACTTCTAAAACTATTGGGTTTAATTTGTTACTTTTTGAAATTTTGGGATTTAATTTATTATTTTTGAAACTATACGACTTAATTTGTTACACCCCATAAACTATAGATTTAAAATATAATTTTACCTAACTTTGAAGATCTTTTAACCAAAATCAAAAATATTATCCTAACTTTTAAGATCTTTTACCCAAAATCCAAAATATTGTCCTAACTTTTTAGATCTTTAAACCAAAATCCAGGTCAGCGTAAGAAGCTGTTGCTAGAAGACAAGCTCTGAGTGGTGATGCAGCAATGTACGGAGGGTGGTGTCTTTTCCTTTGGAACATATAGGGATTACCACGTGTCCATCATGCACACCATTGTACCGTGCACTGTCGTACACATCCTATTACACCCCCATTAAAAAGTACTACTCGAACTACTAAAAAAACTAAAAATAAATATTTAATTTTATTATTTAGAGTAAACCCCTTTTTTTATTTTTATCAAATCAATATTATATAACTTTTTTACAATATTTTGGCAACATTACATATATATAAAAAATTAAAAATCCACCACATACTCAGCCTTATTATCTATTTTGTTCCCATCTATCTTTATTGATATTTTTTTTTGAGATAAGAGTAAACACCCTCAAAAGTCTCCCGTGAAGAGCGGCTTCTTTCTTCCTCCCCCACCTATAAACACCATCGTACACTCCTCATCCTCTACTTTACCCATCACCCAATAGTCATCCTCCACGGAATAACAAAAAAAAGAAACCAACGCATCCCACATCGTTAGAACTAGAAGAAAAATGGTATCGTCCACACCCGATCATCACTGTCCATACCGGACAAACCGGATCAAGCAAATATTTTTATGAACTTTCCGAAATCGGACCCCACAACATTTTGACAAATTCCACGATCCTAATCTTCTAAAATGCACCGGCACCCTCACAGACCTACATCATCGCTTCCCTTCCCTTCCACCTGTTTCATTCATCATGGGTGCACTGATCGGTGACTTTATCAAACCCAAATCCTCATCAGCATGGGCGCCTCCTCTCCTTCTCTTATTCATTTTCCTCGCGATTCTCTCTTTTCAGTTCTCGTCCAAATCCGTTTTCCCGATAGGATTGATATCATCCGGACCCGGTCATGATCACGATGACCCGAGGAAGAGTTGCGCTGGGTTCTTCGGCCACGTGGCGTTGCTTCCGAGACGGAAGGTGGTGATGTCGATAACGGATTTCGGGGGAGTTGGCGATGGGAAAACGTCGAATACCGAAACGTTTCGGAAGGCGATACGGTACATGCAAGGTTTCGGTGACAAAGGTGGGTCCCAGCTGAATGTCCCCAAGGGGAAGTGGCTTACTGGCAGTTTCAACCTCACCAGTAATTTCACGCTCTTTCTCCAACACGGCGCTCTAATTCTTGGCTCCCAGGCATGTCAAATTTATTTTATTTTATTTTTTTTAACTGTTAATATTTTTACCCTTTTCACTTTTTACTAAGGGGTTAATATTTTATAATGCTTGCTTTCTTGTTATTGTGAAGAGGCAATGATGCATTAAACTATTCTATTAGTTAATGTTTGTAGCAAAAAAAAAAAAGATTTTAAGGACTTTTATTTTTTTCTTAGTAAGATTTTAAGAACTTTTGTAACGAAAGAGTGTAATCGTGCATGTATATTACATTCCTTCTTATGTATATAATTTATGGAAAGTATGAATGTAATTTTATATTTATTTATAATTCACTAATTATAAGGGGAGTGGGGTTGGAACTATAATTATCCTTATAAATGAGAACAAATAATAAGTGGTAGCTATAAAGTCATAGGATTCGGCGCATGGGTTATACATCTATAAATGGCATGATAGTTTCTTGAAAAGAAGGGGTATGTTTGGAATTAAGAATGGTTATTATGGAAAGTTAGTCATGGTTCTCGTGCTGATGCCTCCTTTTTAATGGAAAAAAGAGATTTGGAAAGTTGAAATGTGAAGCTAAAGGGTCCTACGTCCTACCAAAGATTTTTTCCATGAAACTGCACCGTCCATTATATTTATATATATATATATATATATTTTGTGTCAAATGCTCCTTGTGTGTGTAATTATTAATCTATTATCTAATAGTAGTTATAATAAAATGATATTAGGAAAGTAATTTTCGTTTTCAGCAATTTTCTTATTCATGATTTTATTTGCATTTAGGGTTGGAAATGAACTGACATATTCATGAACAGTTTCGGCTTTACTCGAGAGAAAGTTTGTTTATATTCATTTATTTAGTAATGAGCCAAGCTCAAGTCTTAAGTTTAGGTTTGATTATTAAACAAATCGAGCTTAAATATAATAATGTGTTCTTGAATAAACTTGTAAGTATGAGAGTTGATGTAATTACAAATAATAATATATGTTTATATGTTTATATATATAAAAATATATATAATTGAGATTAGATTGTGTAATTGTAAATAAATTCATAAGATTTTAAATTATTATTTATATTTTATTGATAATATAAATAGTTCATTTTGTAATAAAAATGATATATAATTTTAACAATACCCTTAAGCTTGGTTTGTGTTCGAAATAAATTAAATAAATAATCTTGAAGTTTTAATTTGATTCGAATGGAGTCGTTTACCATCTTATTGAACTTAGTGAGAGAGAGAGAGAGAAGAGAGAGAGAGAGAGAGAGAGAAAGAGGAATTTGTTGGAACTGTGTTGACATGGG
This sequence comes from Fagus sylvatica, assembly GCA_907173295.1. Classification (NCBI taxonomy): domain Eukaryota; kingdom Viridiplantae; phylum Streptophyta; class Magnoliopsida; order Fagales; family Fagaceae; genus Fagus; species Fagus sylvatica. The sequence goes on along the minus strand of OU015768.1, from coordinate 15,721,817 downwards.
ATGGTGTGTATTTGCTAGAATTTGGAATTACTATATTTGGCTTTTTTATTATTATTATTATTATTTATTTATTTATTTTTATACTATTTTAGCGAGTTGCTAAATCATATTTTGTTTCCATTATTTTTTATTGTTCATTTATAGGACCCAGAAGAATGGCCTATAATAGAACCATTGCCTTCTTATGGAAGAGGGAGAGAGCGATTAGGGGGAAGACATATAAGCCTTATACATGGAGACGGTCTCACTAACGTTGTCATTACAGGTACCAGAGACCCCTTTTTTTCTTTTTCTTTTTTATATGCAAATTGTTATTCTGGTGGTAATATTTAACGAATGTGATAGAAATGAAATGAAATGAAAACTTTTCTTGAAAAATACTTTACTTAATTTCATTTGCCACATTCTTGAGAGTCTTGCATTGCTTTGAGTTGTAATTGTAACACTCACTTGTAATATTAGTCACAAGCCTATCAAAATAAGACTTAATATTAGTCCGAAAACAAATAGGACTTATTTCAAGTATTGTGGAGATCAAAATAAGTCATTTTGAATACCAAGGATATATCAAGCAGACTATATACATTCTTAAATAATTTGTGTAGGTAAATGTTATTTCCATATTATTATGCTTATACTTCTCTGTGACAGTTGGTGGCATGAAAATACCAATTATGTAATCTTCACAAAAACTCTAAAGTAAAATAGTGACCCTTTTCTATAAATATAAAAAGTCATCTTTTTAGCCTATTTTGGTGTGCTCCACATAAAAAATGTTTTTCCCCTCATTTTTTACTGTATTTTCAGCAAATAAACAAATCAACAAAGCTCATCTAAACGCACTCTAATAAATCATAAATGCTAGTGGAAACGACAAACATTTCTTTGATGGCATTATTCTCATATAAAGTTTTGTTTAGACAAATTGTGAAGTGTTTTTTGATTCATCGATTATAAATTTAGGTGGTGGAAGAAGGATCTAAAGCCATCATTTTTTTTTTTTCTTCCTTAAATAAGAATAAAAGGAATTATTTCTGAAATAATCACGGTAGGTGTAATGTCAAATTCAATAAATATGCTTCTGCGCCATCTATAGGTTGGCAATAGTTTGTGACTTTTTGTGCACAATTTGCTGTATGATCTAATATATCTTTGATCCCACCAAAATTTGTGAACTATACCTAAATTTTATTTATGTATTTATTTCCTTATTTTTCGAAACAAGCTATCTGGTGTCTTCAATGGATTGTTTATCTGACAATTTGTCTTGCAGGACAGAATGGGACAATTGACGGTCAAGGAAAAATGTGGTGGGATTTATGGTGGAACAGAACATTGGAGCACACCAGAGGCCACCTTGTTGAGCTAATGAACTCTCACAATATTCTAATTTCAAATCTTACATTCCTCAATTCTCCATTTTGGACCATTCATCCAGTTTACTGCAGGTTCAATGTCCCCAAACATTCACCTAACATGTTGTTTCTGTTTCTTCTGTACATGATATTGTGTTTACCTGAGATGCTGCTTATCAGTAAAGTAATTTATAGTAGCAATATAACCATACACGATTGTGCCTCATCCCTGTTTGCCTTCTTTATCTGAGCTTGATATAGGGGCATTTTGACCTTGGATAGAAGTTGAAACACTAACATAATCTCATATGAAATACTACAGAATATTGACTTGGTCTTTTTGCCTACTACTTTGACATGTTATGCTTGAAATGTACTAACTATTTTCTCTGTATTTGTTTCAGTAATGTTCTTATCAAAGACATGACAATTTTGGCTCCTCTCAATGCACCAAATACTGATGGTATAGATCCTGGTATGCTACATGTTTTCATTTGAACCTTGTAATCGGCTTTACATTAGTTATCTTATTAATCAGTTCAATTAGAGAAAAAGAAAATACGACATATCTGTCTTGGCTTCAACTTCGGATTTAATCCATGCTTTTAAAACCAAACCGACCGTCTGGTCAGAACGTGTTAACCATGAATAGGAAGACAAACTGGTTCTTCAAACCATGGGGGTTTCAAACCCGCTCATGTCTTAGCTGCCAAACACCAAGCCATATATTTTCCTTTTCTTTTTCAGTTTCTGTAGACTTTATATTTGTTTGAATTTAAAAGGACTGTCTCAAATATATTGGGGAATTAAGGTCAATTTCAAAAATTGCTAATTAATAAAGCACCTACTAAGAAAACAAATGAAATCTCTTATTACTTTGATTTTAACTAATATATTTATAGTTTTTCATTGTGTTAATAGTTATCATCTCTCTCTCAATGTATTAATACCATTGAATTTGTGTTCTTTGCTGACTTTATTTGTGATTTAGAAATTGTGCTTTTGCATGTGAATGTATTGTTTATGAATTTATTTTGAAAATGGTATTGCTTTAGATTAAAATGCTTTGTACTTGAAAGATTAATAGACATAATATTTATTTATGCTTGTTTATACTTTATCATTTTCTATTTGCCTTATAAAAGTTGTGAAAATATATTTAAAAGTGGTTTAGATTTCTTTAGCTATTTTAAAGTCATTTTTTGCTGATTTTTACAAAATTTGATGCAATTATTTGTATTTTAATTAATTATGATGTCATCATAACCTTTGGTCTGATCTCAAAACCTTGAACCTCACCCTTTTCAAGTTCTTTATTGGTTCAGTCTTTTTAAAACATTGGATTTAATGGTGCAGACTCAAGCACCAATGTGTGTATTGAAGATTGTTACATCGAGAGTGGGGATGATCTTGTAGCAGTGAAGAGTGGTTGGGATCAATATGGAATCACTATTGCCCGGCCAAGCTCAAACATCATTGTCAGGAGAGTTTCCGGCACTACTCCAACCTGTTCCGGGGTTGGAATAGGTAGTGAGATGTCCGGTGGGATTTCAAATGTAACTATTGAGGATTTGCATGTTTGGGATTCAGCAGCTGGGGTGCGTATAAAATCAGATAAGGGTAGAGGGGGATATATAGCAAATATCAGTATTAGTAACATAACCATGGAGAGAGTCAAGATACCCATAAGGTTCAGTAGAGGCTCTAATGACCACCCTGATGAAGGATGGGATCCCAAAGCTCTTCCAATAGTAAAGGGTATTTTTATAAGTAATGTGGTTAGTTTAAATTCTACAAAAGCCCCTGTACTGCAGGGCATTGAGGGTGCATCATTTGAAGGGATATGCTTCAAAAATGTTACACTTCTTGGCCTAGCTCCATCGAAGACATGGCAGTGTGAATTTGTTTCAGGATTTGCCAGTGAGGTGTTCCCAATGCCATGTCCCCAGTTGCAGAACAATGGCTCTTCATCCTGGTGTTCATACTCATAGCTTCTTTCAACAGCTCAAGATTTGTATATTCAGAAAAATGTGGTTTGAATTGAAGGGTTCATTTGGAAGAACTACTTCTCAGCATCCTGCTTTGAGAGATTCGAATTAGTGATCATATGATTGGCATGACTGGATTCGGCTTGTGCAGTCCATATAAATTTGTTTTCTTGACTTGGGTGAGTAAGATATCAAGCTGGTGACCGTGGAGCATGCAGAGTGCTGCTGGTCGGATATCAGCATACAATTTTGACACCAAACCAGTAGTCTTTTGAAGTTGGCCTTGGTTGTCGTGATAGGTTTTTCTGATGATTTCCAGATTTTATATGGTGAGTTTTGATAGCAATTTTTTCTCGGATTCTGTTTTTGTTTCGTTATTAATTACAGATGCTACACATTCAACATTGAGAGACAGCCAGAACTGAACATATACAGAGATCCATAGCAGAAATGTACCATGTACAGAATTTACAATTCATTCAATTGATGAGAAGTTCATGTTAGTATATGAAATTTGCCCTTTATAACTGCTTCTGGTTTACCATAAGAAAAAAAAAAAAATTTTGGATGAAGTTGGATGAGTTAAGTTCCTTCCATACTTATTTAATATAGCAATTGTCAAACACTAGAAGTTGTGAGGGGGAGAGAAAACAAGAAAATGAACTAAGAAAGACAGGAATTATCTACTTGAAGTCCTTGACAAAAGGAACAGATAGATTAGAACCTTTACAAGATTTTGGATATCAGGAGAATAGAGCAGAATACAATAGAGGGGAGGAGCTGCTAAAAGGGTTCAGGATTTTAAGCTTTTTGTTGATTATGAAAATAGAAGCCCCCAGTTTATAGTTCTGCACAAATACAAGTTAAAAACACCTTGTTTTCCTTGGCTTGTGTCTTCTTATGTACTACTACTAACATATGTCAGACATGCAAGATATATTATGCGTATTATATTTATATGCATGCATATTCAAATGGTAAAACTTACAGCATGGAAAAAATTACGGATTCTTTAAATAGTAAGGTGACCTTGTTATCGATTTAATTTCCCCGTTTTGTCTTGGTTTAATGACTTTGATCCCAGCCTCTCTGTGTCTCTCTCAAACATAACCTTATGCTTGTAGCAATTTTAAAATAATTGATATCCCTCAACAGATATTCAACTAGAATTTAGCTTCAACTTATGCAGATAAAACCTAGTGAAACTTTCATGATAACACTTGGTCCTGTTCAGAGGTTAAGTCCTGATTGTGGCATAAAACAAAGTTCAACTGCTAGCTTAGGAAAGCTTTTGGAGAAAGTGAGACGTATAAGAAGGGTTATCTATGAGAATTTACATAGGGGATTACGCTTATTGAATGCATACACACACTATTTGGTAATCAATCAGAGTGGAAAGCCATCCTTACCTAGCTTCGATGTGTAATTGGTTTAAACGGGTCCATGTCCATGTGAACTAACACCAACCCATAAATCTCTTCCAAAAACCGGACCAAAACAGGTCCTGGTAAAGAAGAAATTACGCATGAGGTTATGGACACGAAACTGACTTTAGTTTTCTCTGTCCAATCGATAAAAACAAATATTGGGTATTTGGAATGAAGGAAATCTAAATTCAGAAATATTGCAAAACATGTGCATGTAGAGTTATTCAATAGAAATTTAGGTACATGTTGGGGGAAAGTACATGGAATGGAAGTAAAAAGGACTACCCTCTTCACCATTTCCAGAAAACATTGGAACCACACTTGTATTTGTCCTTTCCTTCACATTCCAAAGCCAAATCATCAGAGATAAATGGCACTTTCTGCATCAACCCAAAACCAATAAAAAATAATCAGTTAGAGAAAAACTATTGTAGAATCAAACCAAGAAATCAAAGAAAAAATAAGAGAGAGAAGTAAGTGATTCCCAGTCATTTTTGAGTCAAACCTTTAGCTTAGCAAGATCTTGGCAGCCGGTGAAGTTCTCAGGGAATTTGCATGTGCCAAATTGAACTGTAAAAGCTCGTGCAAAGTTGGCACCACTTGTGGCCAACCTCTTCCTGTCATTCAGTTCCTATTAAAACATTAAAGCTTTAGTTTAAGTCTCATATTAGATAACAATGATGACAACCAAGTAATAATGCATAAATCAACAGGATCAACAATAAACTAACTAGCATTAACTTCATGACAAAGAAAAGAAACATAACAAAGTAACAAACCTTGTTAGCTTTGCTCTTCTCAAGGTATTCTTCAATGACCCCAGCATTGGCAGAGGAATTGGAGGCAGCAGCAGCAGTTGTGAAAAGGGTGGCAGTTAAGTAAAGCAGTGCAGCCCTTCTTCCTTCACTCCCTCTTGACTCTTTTGCTTCAGAAACTCTGGCCTGTTGGGCCCTGATCACAGGCAACTTGTGACCAGGCCCGACTGGGCATGCAACAGAAGGTGTGGAAGCAAGCTTTGCATTGAGCTCGATGCCCGAGATGGCATAGTTGCATGCCAAAACACTAGAGTTTATGGCTGCCATCGCTGCAATTGTGATCACAATAGATAGCAAAGGTGAAGAAAGGGTGGTTAATGGTTTTTTGTTTTGGGGGAGTTAGGAATATTGATAAGGAGTGATGTGTTGATGAATGTAATAAGAGGTTGTGGTGGGAGTGTGGATAAGGTGAGATTGCCTCACTCCTATTGGCAAACTCTGCTCTTCATGCTGTTTTGGGGTAATGAATTTCTGTGGTGAGCTATAATTTTGGACCCACTTGGGAATCAAAAATGTGTGATTGGAATCTACCTGGTGAGGACAGAGTGACAAACCCAATTTACATCAAGAAATGGATAGAATAAATTAAAAAAAAAAAAAAAAAAGCAGCATTTTTTTATTTATTTTTTTTATTTTAATGTTAGGGGAGGAAGTCAAGTCAAGCTCACCGGGTTGGGGAAGAGCTTCCTTTCATCGGGTACACGTGTCATTTGCAGTGCATAAAAGTATTGGACAAAAACCACTTTCCATCGGGTTGAATTTGAACAGATCCAAGGGAGTTTTATTTTTTATTTAGTATGCAAGTTTCTCCATATATTAGAGAATTAAATTTTAGCATTGCCTTTTCCGTTGACTGATTTTTTCTATCCCATTTTTTATTTTTAAATACAATATTACTAGAGCCAACTTCAGACCATCAATTTTAAAATTTAACGAAGCAGCATTTGAGTATTTCGAAGAAGCTAAATTGATCCATTCTGAAAGTTTTATAATTTATGTATTCTATATATCATGGAAAATCTACGCTCTACAAGAATGGAAGTAATCTTTGCAATAATGTCTAAATCTTCATTACTACTTTCGATTAAAGTAGAGTTTTTATTCATAAAAAAAAAAAAAAATTCCATATCAAAGAACAATAAGGAATTTAAGCCATCAGAAGATTACAGGCAGCATGGCATCTTGCCTTCTAAACATTTTTGCGAACCTTAGTAATTAATTCACACGTCCAAAAATAAATGAAAAATGAAGCTGACTAGACAGAGGCAGACCATACATAGAACTGGCTGGATTTTTCTTTTTCTTTTTTTTTTTTTTTAAAAATTAGACCTCTTAGCCAAAATTAATAATGCTCTGTTTATTTTGATGGAAAATGTTTTCTATAAGGAATTTATTTTTGGGAAAGCTAACTCAATTTCTTGTATTTGGTTGCAATCTTGAAGATGAGATGGAAAATCTTTTGTATTATTTGACTTACAAAAATATATATATATATATATATATATATATATATATATATATATATATTGTTTCTTACATTTTAAAATAATTATATAAACACAAACTTTCATTTAGAAAGGAAAAAATTGAGAAAACATTTTCTTACGCTATTTTGGAACCTAAAATAGGAAAACACAAGTACTAATCTGCATGCAAGGCATTCTATGTAACTAAATAATCATGTTAATAATCAATCAATATACATACTTCTGTGATGTAAATCTATATAAAATAAGATCATAAAGTCATCTATGTTAATATGGATTTTCAACATACCTATGAACATATATGCACTTAAAGGCACCAAGGAAAAAAAATGTAAATACAACGAATAAAGCTTAAGGAATGTGACTGAAGAAAAGAGATGGTCAAAAGCTTAAGAATGCCTCCCCAAGTCCAAAGCAAATCTTTGTCCAGATGCCTTCTTTAGAAAGGGGTCCTTAAAATTTGCTCAACTATGAATGTGCAACTCATGTAAAATTAAATTAAACCTTTGATTTCCTCCAATGTCATCTTTCAAGATACCAACCGGTTCATTGTCTTTGAAGATGGCAGTGTATATTACCCTTGGTTCGGATGCATTGAAGAGTTTAACTCCACCAGCAATGGAGTTGGAATAATCAGTACTTGAAACAATTTAAAACGAAGAAATTTGTGAAGTTAAATCTAGTTTGCTTCGATCAGAACTATCCCAGAAGAAAATCTGTATCTATCAACTCCTGCTATTACCTTAATCGTGATAATCTTTTCCGCTTCCGATTCTTTTTACGTACAGCAGCAGTCTTCATACCCTTGGGACTAGATGGAAGAGCCAGAGTGGATGACCGCTTGCCAACATATGTTCTGCCTTTCTTTGTAATCCATTTCAAAGGCAGATTGTTTACCACATTGCCAATGTCACTAGAACTAGTAAGTTCCACAAGTTTCTGGATTTGATCAAGCATCTGGTGAGTCCAGGCCACTGACAGATCTAGTGAAACTGAATCATCCATTGGTTTTCTCCTTAGATCCATTAATATCTCTTTATATGACAGAAAAGACATAGAAGCTTGATAACTTTGATGATTTGCGCATAACATATTGACCTTAATTACATGCTTGCAAAGGTTTCCTTGCATTGACCATGCGCAATCACAGAATGCAAATTCCGATCCAGGATTCCACACTAGACGTGTCAGGCTGCTGTCTTTCTGGCTTAAAACCTTGGCAAAGAGTTGTTCCTGATCATCCAAGGTAACGGCAGAATCTGGAATCTGCAACGCCCGGTTCCATGATGTAGAAGCAATATATTCCTCCTTCACATTTTGAAAAGAACCACTTTCATCTGCATAGCGGTCAAGCCAGTAGCTTGAATGAAGCTCAGTTGTCAGCTTGTGCACCAGCCAGTCAACTCTCTGAAGCGCACCAAGGTGCGAATCATCAAACAGTTTGGCTTTCAGCTTCACATGATAGGCTTCTATGGCACCAGAAGCCTCCTGGCTAGCAAGTGGAAGAGTTCTGATTGTTGAAAGCCACATTTCTGTCAAACAAATAACAAGCAAAACTTAGATGCAAACATTTCAAGGAATTTTCACACGGTGTGTCTCTTGTCCGAGTTGCGCATCTGTGCGTTTATGTGTCCCAAGGAGAGAGAGAGAGAGAGAGAGAGATCATACCAATCTTAGGCACCCAAGAGGCCTTGAAATATTCCATGAAAGCAGTTTGATCAACAAAATCCTGGGTTAATTCATCCAAGGCAACAAGAGTATCAACTCCACCCCAAATGCTGTACACTATCTTCCCCAGCCGTTTAAATATTTCCCGCCGAACTTCAATGTTACTGCATTTCTTAACAATATTCCTTAGCCATGATCTACGAACACGCCAGAGGGAAAATAGAACAGGGCAGCAAAATATATCCCTGAAAACCAGTCAATAATATTTGTAAACTACTCTTTTTTGAGGTTACATATTATTCGATTTTGTTTCAAAATAGAAAGTTAGAGCAAGTGATTCCTGCCTTATGGGATCAATATCAGCCGCTGCATCATCAATCAAAAACCCACTGACCTTCCATCCAGGCTCTACACTACGGGCTCGATTAAATAAAGCTTTCATCCATTTAGACACGTCGGGCTTTGCAGAGCTTCGTGTGATAACCCATGCAACAGGGAGCGCATGTTGCCTTGAATCAAACACAAGAAGTGTGCACAAGGGGTACTGCAATTCAACAGATCATGACATAAATATCCCCTCTACTAATTTTTCTATAGGTATGAGTGTGCATAATGAGGTACTTACCTTAAGCCTCTTTATTCCAAACGTTGAATCGGCTGCAATAAGACTGCGATGGCCAAAACGGATCATTTGTTGCAATTGCCACTCTGTTTGAATCCCCAAAATGAAAGGATCTGCTTCTGAAGCATCCTGATAAAAGAATATAGACTTTTTATTGCGTTCAACCCACATCCGGATGCTAGCTTGATCATCTAGATCCAACTCATGGGTAGATCGTTTTATAATCATCCCGAGTTTGTGGACATACTGGGAAGCAAGGCTATTAACTTTCGCATTTGAATCACAGTATCGTTGAATCCCTTCTATGTGTTTCTCTAACACATTCTCCTCCGGAATGCCCAGATAGATCATAGACATTGTCTGTTGTTGAATCTCATTACAGATATATGGAATTTTCTTGGCACCAGGGCCAATGGCATCTCTATCAAGTGGCCCATGGCAGACAAAACCAGACTCGTTTACATGGCGCCTGTCATTATAATTATATACAATAAGTGCAAGCGATGGACGAGCATACAGGCGCTTCACCACAAAATGACATTTGCAGCCTCGCATGGATTGAGGTCTAGCAGCACGATTGCGGGTGTTAAGTCGATATCTTCGACTAGGTAATATACCCCCACCTTCCCCATAATTTTCAGGACCAAATGAACACCAATACCTTCAAGAATCAAAATAAGAAAATAATATTAGAAACTTAAGAACCTTCAATTGAAAATAAAGGCTATATATCATCTTCGTATCCATCTAGTCCGTTGCTGCTCATGTCATATTATATAAGCATTGCTTTATATGTGGAGTTCATAACAAAGGTCTCAAACTTCATTCTACATTGATCTCAAATCTCAATGGTAATCAGGAAAAAAAAACCAAGGTTGTCCTTGTTGTTTGTATATATGTTTTATACTAACCTATTATTAATCAGATTAAAACTTTTGACAACAGAAATGGAAAAATAAAATAAAAGAAAAGAAAAGTTTCTTAAAATCACATCAGCATCTGAAAGCCAGATCCAGAGATCAAACATACCAGGAAACTTGGATGGCTTTAAACCATCAAAAGCAGAGTCTTGTCAGGACTGTATTATAGAGTGTATATGACATGCCAAGACAGGAGTTCTGTGTTTAACTGAAAAGTAAATAATAAATCTTTATACAAAGCACACTAGAAACTTACAGTCTATATTCCAAATATTCATCATTCTTGTACTCCTTCAAGCTGCCCAAAGATCGTTTTCTTCCCCTCTCAATATGGAACCGAGTTGGGCATTCTACATTAGAGCATTCACCAATTATAAATGCATCGACACGCTCATAAGGAATGAGGGCAACCTCATCTTCACGTTCAGAAGTGCGAAATTTGGTCCAAGTCAAATCAGCAGAACAGAACTCCTCCTCTAGTGGATCTTGCACTGGGATATCAAGTATGGATTCTACTATAGCCATATGCTCTAAATTTCAAGTCACTTATATATTATTGTACCAGCTTAAAATTAGCACTGCATTATCTGTGAAATCAAGTGCAAAGAATAAGAAAAGTTCACCAATGAGTAAAAGTAAACCAGTCAAAGCAGGCAAGTTTGCATAGAAACAACTTTGATGAGATGATTGTTACTTGTTATTCTATGTACACTTTATAATTAAAATCTTTATTTTTGCAATGATTAAAGAAAAATTATTTTGAAAGGGTAAAGAAGGGTCATCAATTGGTCGAGTAAGAGGAAGTCTTATCCTAGGAAAGTTCATTTTTGGCCAGTGTATTTAAAGCTAAAAGACAACCTTTAGGCTCCAAGTCCTTGCACTGCCTGAGGTGTGAGGCGACAAAAAAGCGTTCGGCAGAGTGAAGTGAGATGCTGAACTCTAAATGTATTTCGAATACATATAATGAACTTAAATCATATATATCTAATGCTTATTAGGCACGGTTTGAATTTTCAAACTAGTTGGAGTCTCTATTAATTAACTAAGAATAGGCTTTACAATCATTTAAAACAAATAAAATAAATAAAATAAAATAAAAAAACAAAAAGAGAACAACTATCAAAGCTACAAAATTATATGAAAGAACAAATTAATTTTAAATTGACGCAGAAAGAAAGAAAGGTGAGAGAGAGAGAAAATCAAGAGAAAGAGACATCCACAAACTTGAATTTATGCATAGAACTATCTTTTTTTGCCAAATTATTATTATTATTATTATTTTTTTTTTTTTGCTGAATTTCATTGAGGCGGGTTCTCGCCTCAACTGCCTTACAGCCTGTTTAAGGCGCTTGGTGCTAGCCTAGGCCTGCTCTAAAGGCGAGAACCTCACTAAAGGTGCCTTAGTTGCCTTGCCCAAGCACCTAACTCGCCTTACACTACACTGTTTTTGGTATTGATCATATGGACTTCAAAAGGGAATGAAGGATCATGTCTTTTTCTTTTAACATAGAAGTGCTACTGAACTACAAGACTCTAATTCATGTGACTCTTCTAATTATTAAAAGGAGGCATTCAACCTGAACCTTGATTGAGTTCCTAGCTCCCCTAAAATAGTCATCAGTTGATCAGATAATTAAAAACAAAAAAAACATTGTTTATCATAAGTTTGGCAGTGACTAACTAAGTTCCTATACATAAGTATACATAAGCCAACTATGGGGCTGCTCAAGATTACAACTGAAATGGGTTTGTGTTATTACTTTTTTTGATAAGTAAGAGATTATTATTAATGAAAAGTCTTTAACTGCATAAAGCATGCACTCAAAGCAAGATACAGAAACAAATCAGAATTATCAAAAGCTAGAGAAGCTAAAAAATCTCTAAAAGTTTATACAAAGCAATTTCCTTGTTCTCAAAACGCCAAAGAAAATCCCTAAAAGTTTATACAAAGCAATTTCCTTGTTCTCAAAAGTGCGGCTATTTCGCTCCCGCCAAATGGTCCATATCAGGCAAAAACAAAATTTAGACACTTTGAACATTTTTCAATCCTATATTTAAACAAATAATATAATTACAAGTTAAAAATGAAATCGTTTTGCAAACCCAAGTCATATATAATCAAAAAGTTGAGAGAGAAAGAGAAAGTATTACCATTTGGGTCATTGTCCCGTACAGTACGACAGTGGCAGTGAGAGAGGGTTCTGGGTTTTGGAGGCACAATTGTTAGGACTTATAGCGATGTGATGAGAGAGGAGAAGGAGGAGACTCTGAAACTCATTGCGAAGAAGAAGAAGGATGAGACGCTTGAGTCCTGAAAGTTATGGTTTTTGGATAATAATAAAACCCTCTTTCAGGTTTTGGGCTTTACAATTGCTAGGGTTTAAGACATCTCATTTTTTATTTTTATTTTTGTTTTTGTGGTGGTTACGCTTTTCGCTCTGCGGTCATCAACGGGAGCTGCAATCCCTACAATGTGAACATTTGACCCAATAATAAAGTTAAATGTAATTAAAAAAAAACATGTCAGCAAGCTGAGCTGTCAAACTTAAAACTGTTTTCATGTGACCAAACAGACTCAGTGTGAATAACCATCCTTGATGCCGTAATTCTCAGACTCACTTTTTTTCTTCCTTCTTTCTCACCGATCTGGCTATCCCTCTAATTTCGTCTCCCTACCTCATCATATCACCAATTTACAATGCCTCAATCAAGGTCATAAACCATTTACAAAGTAAAAGATCAAATAAAAAAAATTGATACGAATAGATAGTGAAATAGGGGAGGGGAAACCTTTATGCTGGACGGATTGGTGCTGGGATGGTGGGGTTCGCTTGGCGGCGGTGCGAGCAATGAAGACGATGAACTCCTTGACGCCTGCACCTCTACAGTACCCGTGTCTCAACTCTTACGCCCAACGCCTTTGCCAATATCACCGGATCCGACCCATCCGAGTTGTGCTTCAGCACCAATAGCGCCGTGATATTCATCGAAGTACTCGAAGTGGCTTACGCCGGGATCTTCATCGGTGAGAAAGAAGGAAAAAAAAAGGTGAGGCGGCGGCCATCGTTGAGGACGCCGGCAGAATGGGGTTGTTTTGGCTGGTGATGGAAGTTTGGGCTTGTTTGGTCACAGGGAACAATAAAATCTTTATTTTAGGTTTGACACCTCACTTGCTGACATGTTTTTTTTTAATTACATGTAGTTTTATTATTGGGCCAATTGTTCACATTGTAGGGATTGCATATTCAGCCATTGCAGCTGATATGCTCAACCGACTTAAAGAATCCTTGTCACGAGTCATGACAGGCAATACTGTTGATAACGGGATATATATATATATATATATATATATATCTATGGTTTTTTTTTTTCCTTAATTTATGAGATATTAAGGCCTGTTATGGTAACCCAGTAAGAATACCATTATATATATACATATATATTAAATTAACACGATATGAAAACAGAGCCTCATGCTCTACATGAAAACGCGTTTGAGGATAAAAAAAATATTAATTCCACGATTTTGATTTGATTTTATCAAAGTATGCAGTGGAACTTAATATTGGACACTAGAGGCTTTTAAATAGAATAATAATTTTTTTTTTTTCAAAAGTAATGGTGTTTTGGATTTCCTTATTTATTTATTTATTTTTTTGTAGTTATGTATTTCACCCAGACATCAGGAACTTTTACAAAAAAAAAATTTAGGTAAAAGATTTTATGGGTCTCAAAACTTTAATTAATTAGTGATATTAGTCATTAAACTTTAAAGTGATTACTTTTAGTCTATAATAATTTAAAGTGTTCATTTTTAATCCCTAACAAATTTAAAAGTGATTTATTTTAGTCCATAACAGAGTGATGATATATTAAGTTTTAGTTTGATCAAAGTCATTTAAACAACTAAACACAATCACTTTAAATTTTAGGAACTAAAATTGTTAATGAGTTAAAATTTAGAGACCAACTATGTAATTTTTTTTTTCTTTTTTCATTAGGAAAAAGCGTATGACAAAAAGGAAAAAATAAAATAAAAAATTTAGAGATTAATGATGTTTTGAAATAATTAACATTTTTTACAAGAAGAAAACAAATTAATCAAATATAATTTAAATTAGAGCTCAGGATTACACGTTTTAAACTTAGATTGATGGTAATTTTTTTATTTAGAGTTGATTTTTGTGATATTTTTATATGATTGCCTTTCAAGGAGATGAAATTATCAAAATCTTCCGAATCTTCCGTTCAAACATATATTGCTAAAAAATAAGTGGCCTTATTTCCTTTTTTAAGGGTATGATTCTTTTATTTTTTTTTTATACAAACAAAGTTTTAAGGGGACCAACATCTCTATTGGGGAGAGGTAGAGGTACTCAGATGCTTTATGCTCCACCCTTTAAATTGCTTTTGAACTTATTGAGTTGCAGAACCGGCTCAATATAATTTGAGATCTTAGGCGATAATTAGTACTCAGCCTTATATTTAATTTACTCTAATATCCTAAATTATCAGATTATGAATATACGAAAAATATATAATAATTGGATTTTATATGGATGAAGAATTAATTGATTAAAAATCATTCATCCTTTGGCATATAAATGTTAAAAGTTTTCTTACAAAATATAAATAAAGTATGACATAAATGCATTAGATTTCATGATTAAAGAGTATGTCGTTTGTGTTTTTTCAAACACGATTTTTGGACTTAAAGTCGTGAAGATGTAAACTTTTTCAAAATTAGTAACACCATTACGTGTCCTATGTAATTCGAAATACATTTTGAAATATTTTGTAAGAAATTATCTTATAACACATTTATAATATTTATCATGTGTAATAATATTTGGAGTGATTATTCAGTAGTTCTGGTTTACAAATAAATGCGTAGTCCTCTCTCACATGAATGATGGGTCCTACTAATTAAATTCATAGTGGGACCCACCACTCTGTGAGAGGGAGACTACGCATTTATTTGTATTATGGGGTTATTGAATAATTTTTCTAATATTTGGGGAATCAATTTCAATTATATAACATGTCATTAGAGAAAGGGTTGATGACAGACGGTAATTAAGGTTGTAATTAAGAGATGATGACAATTAATATATGGTATGACTTAACAAAACAATGACAAATCTATTAAAACAATTACAATGAATTTCTATTAACATATAACAATTTTTTTATTTTTTTTTATTTCCTTCAAAATTAATTATTCATTTATATTTTTATTGGCAATCTTCTTTTTATTGGGGCCTTAGTCCAAGGTCTAAGTTGTCTAGGCCTTGAGCCGCCACTGTTGAGTTGCTTCTGTAATGGATCCTACTTTGGATGGATCAGGTCTGATAGCTTCCAAGGTTTGAATAATTCTTGATGAGTTTCTTTCTATTATCACCTACTACAATCTAATGTCCTTTACAAATAACACTACTCGCATGGCAGCCAATGCTTCAATTTCCCTTGTATCATGTATCGTTCTTTCCTTAATATTGAGAGTAGCAATTATCCTTCTTTGCTCATCACAAATCATCCCAATTTTTCTGCCTTGTGAATTGTGATGGCACTAAGTATGCCATACTTAGTTTAAGCTATCACCCAACCAGGGGCGGCTCCACGTACACATGAGGGTGTGCACTTGCACACCCTGAAGTGTTAAAAACAAAGAGAAAAAAAAAATTATATAAGTATTGTAAAAGTGTTGAACACCCTTAAATAAAATTTTGAACACCCTCAAATAAATCTTGAACACCCTTATCCTAATAAACTCAATCCACTTAACCCAGGAAAAAAAAAAGCCCAAATAACAACAAAAAATTAACTCAAACAACAACCATAATAACAAAATAAGCTCAAATAACAACAACTGGTGATGGTTTGATATGCGATGGTTTGTTTGTTTCACTTCACAGTTTTACTATGTGGGTTTGTGCTTTGATTAATTTGTGGTTTATTTATTTGGTTGTTTGTGGTTTTGTCACTTTGTGGCTTGTGGCTTTGTAATTAATATTAAAAACTAAAATAATAGTGTTTAATTGATAATTTAATTAATCATATAACTTAATTAAATTAAATTCTTTTTGTCTATTTATCTGCACATCACGTGTTAAATGCTTTATAATTTATTTTTTATTTTTTTGCTAATACTATAGAGAAATTTCTGATAAAGAAATCATTTATACCGAAAGATTCATCTTCTACATAAGATAAACATGATGATTATAATAGTAGATCAAATTCTTCTATATCGCAAGATTCATGTATTATGATTTTTTTTTTTTTTTGTGATGTTATATTCAAATTTTGTAATGAACACCCTGAAAAAAATTCCTGGAGCCGCCACTCACCCAACACTCACAGAAAGGGACCACTCAAAACACTTTGTGTGAATCAAGTAACACAACATAAAAGAAAGCATTGCACAAGAAGCACACGCAGATTACGAAAATGACTGTTTGGGCTAAAGTCCAAGTAAAAGCATCACTCATCTTAGTTCTTACTTCTTACTCCTTATCTTAGCATGGGTCTGAATTGGGCCTTAAACATTTTTCTCCTCTTGCACTCTTCATGATGGGCCACCACACCTTCTAAAGCTTGCGGTAAAGGGCTTTATGAAATATTCATGACGGGCTTTAGGAAGTGAATGGTTCATGATGAGTATCATGCAAAGTCTCTGATCTAATTGTGGCTTAGGCTCAGTTTTTCAACATTTGAAAGCCTTATAAATGTCATTGGGCCTAAATTTAAAATGGATCACAACTTCGTTGGGCCTTGAAGGCTCTTAGTCTTACTTCATTTATTTATTTTTTTTAATTTTTTGGTTTATTGGTTTATTTAGAGAAAAACAAACAAACATGGGCATGAAATTGAATCGACCTAATGTGTTGGTTTTATATGGCTTACTTAGTGTGGCTAGCTTAAACTACGTGCTCCATCCTTATTTCTAAAAAAAAAATAAAGGTTCACAGAGGGCTCATAATTGTCATCCCAACATGAAACTATTGGACATGTGGAACTATGCTTAGTTGGCAGGCCAGCCAGTTTAACGTATCCAAACCCATTAAAAGCAGAGACACAGGCCTTGGAGTGATGGTACCAACCACAACGTCCTGTAGAACGAGTGGAAACTACGGCCGCATGATTGGCACTTATTGGGTAATTGGGTTAAAGAGTGTGCGGATGTGTGCATTTTGAGTTTTTAAAATGAACATCCATTAGTAATAAGTCTTAACAATATTCAAAGTCTAGCTCTCTATCTCTAGTAGGGTTGCACTTGTGAGCACCCCGGCTTAGGTTGCTACTCGGTTTGTTTTATAGGCAAATGGGGTCAGAAAAGGGTTGGTGGATGAATCACCATATGGAAATGTGGAGTGATTTTAGGGTTCTTGTCTTTGAGTGGAATAAACCACTTTTGCATTGACATATGTTGGCATGAAAGTAGTTTGGTTCAGGAATCACTAAATGGGTTGGAAGTGTGCCTGAGTCTTAAAGCTATTGGCATAACACAAAGTGCTGAACATTTTGGTAGAGATTAAGGCTTCTTCATCATTGGGACCGAAGATTCTCGATATTGGACGGTACCAAATGAATGAAATGTCTACATGGACATTACAAGTGAAAGTCGCGGTGCAAAACGATTAAGAAAGAGAGAAAATTAGAATGAGAATAACCAACTTTAAAAAATTATCCTTGATACCTATATGTAGAGAGATTAGGGAGAAATAAATTTTGAGAATCTAATGCAAAATATAGATATGAAACAAATAATAAGCAATATATATAACATGTATTTTTTGCCTTACAAATCGAAGAGTATCTTTTAGAGTTTCCTCTTCAAACATGCTTGAAATGAGATTATGATTCTTAAGAATTTTTAGAGTAACTTTTCAACGTGGTTCTTAACTATTTATAATTAAATGGTTCAGATTTTACCACATCATCACTTTGTCCATTAGATAAAAAAAAGAAATTACTAGTAATTACTAGTAAATGTTTGATTTAAGAACTAGTTTTAGGTAAAATACAAAATTTAATCAATGGTTTCTCGCTTTTTGCTGCTTCATTAATGACTAGAATAACATAAATGAATTAGACATGGATAGAGGTTTCAAATTGAAATGATTTTATAAATTTGAGGCTTTAATTGACAAAATTAAAAACTTAAGATGCGATCTAAAACAAGATATGAACTTTGGACCTTTTCTTTAATTCCCCCAACCCACCCCCCCCCCCTATATATATATATATATATATATATATATATATATATATATATATATATATATATATATTATATATATATATATATATATAAACAATAAACAATGTGCTACAATAGTCTCTTAAAAAATCTAGTATTATGACATGGAAGTGAGTTTGTGTTTTAATAAAAAGAATTATAACCATTTTAATGGGTATGTAAAATTATACAAACATCAATAAATAAATAATAGAGAAAATCTTTGACCATTATCTTTGTTTCCCATTCACTTTCCTTAACATTGTTAAATAATGTCTTTCTTTTTTCTTATCTCTTTTACAAAGGATAATTATATTATATCCGGGAGTACATTAAATACATACTCCCTCCTCTCTTTCTTTTAAATTCTTGGGACCCACCATCTGTGAGAGGAGGGAGTACGCATTTAATTTTCGGAGTATGATATAATTTTCCCAGACAAAAAGATCTTCAGATAAAAGAATTCGACAAGTCCAACCGCCATTACAAAAGCCAATAATGGAGCATTGAATTTATCTTCTGCAATGTTTCATTCATCCTAGTAAAAGAGAAAAGTAAAGCAAGAAAACTTTAAATTTTCATATTTTCTAATTTTTGTTAATAGATATGATAGAACCTATGACATCTGCTCTATAATAATTATTCTTTGCTCCATAATAATTATTCTTTATCATCAGGCCAAGACATCAATTAGTTTTTGATATAGAAGGGATTTGAACTCAAGTTTGAACCTATAAACCCAGGTTTGAACATATGGTCTCCATTCTATGATAAATGCTCTGCGAGATTTGAATACAGGTACTCTATGCGACGACAAAAGACTTTATTAATTGAGTTAATTGAAACTCACATATTTTTTAATGTTTAGTTTGTCAAAAAAAAATGGAAAAAGAAGAAAAGAAAGTGGGAAAGGATATATCATGTGTGTATGTCTCGGGCCCACCCAAAAAATTCTATGAAATTTAGAGAGTTATACTCATAGCGCAAGGAACCAAACAATGGAGAACAATACAATTTTTTGCACTTTTTTTTTTTGTCCTTTCCTTCACTTTATAATTTTCTTTTATAAAATATTAAACAATGTCCATGCAAATAACGTGTAAATAACCATTTATGAAGCTGCGTGGCAACTTGTTAGCTTTCCGCCGCATACTTTATTACTTCTACTATCAATTATTTAATCAAAGACAAGTCTAGTTTGTCTTTAAATTTTTTATTCAAAAAAAAATAAAAAAAACTTAATCAAAGTTTTGTCCTCTTTGCTAAGGGATCAGTATTGAGGACTTTTAGTTGTCCTCTCTATTAGTTTCGAATATTGCTTCATTTGCTTGAAGACTTAAATCTGAATTCTTGGATTGCTCTAAATATGGTTCTTATCACAAAAGTCCATATATCAATTGTGGTTTGTTAGGATAAAGGAATTTAAAAAGAAGGATATTTGAATTTTAATATTTAGCTTAAATTACTTGAATAAGTTATGAAATATAAATTTTTGTCTATTGATGAAATTTGTGGAGAGATTTGAGCTTTAATAATATGTGGATTTAAAAATGATATGATAAAATGTCATTTCAAATCCATCATATTAAAAACCTTCAAAAAAAAAAAAAAATCCATCATAATAAAAGTATTTGTTTAGCAAACAACACGTATATAGTTAGTTGTCAAAAATTATTATGCCTTATTATAACCACTAATTTATTTGACATAATATTGATGCACTAATTACTGTAAGAGTAGTGTTGAAGCTGCATATATCCTGGACATAAAGAAATATAAAAGCCTTCTCCTTATATTTAATTCAAGCTAAGCTAAGTCCTAATTCTTGAGGAGATATTAATTACTCTCTTATATATGTATGTATATACTGGTAAATGACACGATGGTTCAAAGATTATAAACTTAGATTAAGAAACTCATCATGAGCTGAGATGATGAGTTCTTCATAACTAATTAAGAGATTATTCCCACACCAAGGAAGTCAAAGAAGGGAACAGCCGTCTGATTGTGAGTGATTGATCCATCTCCTTGTTCTTGCTGATGATCAGAAGCCATTTTCAAGTTCCAATATGTAGCGGATGAGTTATCATTATTGCATCTCTCTAAGTTGATCATTTCTTCACTTTCATAAACCCCACCAAAATTTGACAATTTGAATGGATGAGGAACAACCTTGATTCCTGACATAATGAAATATTAATTCTCGGTTATTACCATAGACAAAAACAATTAGGATTGTAACAATATTAAGAAATGAGGACAAAACTTGAACCTGTTGTGATTGTTGAGTGGCTAAAACTTAAAGAATGTAATGAACTTGTTGACGAGGTCCCTAATTTTTCATGGTTTTGGAGCTTCAATGCCCCTAACTTGGAGTCACTTGGATGGTCTTGGAGTGAGAACCTTTCCCGTTTTCTTCTTGCCATGATAATATGGTAGTGATTCTTCACTGCATTATCAGTTCTACCTTTGAAATAGCGAGCTATGAAAGCCCATTTGTTCCCATAAATCCGATGAGCTGCAAGAAGTCTTTGTTCCTCTTCTTCCGAAAATGGCTTCTTGTTAATATGGGGATCAAGTTGGTTGTACCATCTTAATCTGCAACTTTTCCCTACAAAGAAAACCAAATAAAACTAGTTTGAAAAAACCCATCATGAGAGGCAAAAAACTGAGACCCTCCAAGATTTAGAAGGTGGGGTTCAAGATTTATAAGTTACCTGATCTTCCATCAAGATTTTCTGCAATGAAATTCCAATTCTGGGGACCATACTGTTCAACAAATAGTCTGAGTTTTTCATCTTCAGCTGCCCTCCAATGCCCTCTATTGCTTCTCTTCCCACTATCACTTTCACAGCTACTACTATATTTTTTCATCTTCTGTAGCCAGCAATTAATGGCAATCAATCACATGCAATGAAAGATGATGACAAGTTTAAGATGCATATATAAGAGGCTAGGTCTTGGTTTATGGATGAAAAGTCACTTTTGTTATTTGTTCACACGATAAGGTGTGTGCTATATATAAATATATAATACACATTTATATTCATATAAAGGATATTAATATGTTAGCTAGGGAAATGGGCAAGCTATTTGCATCTGATGGGGCAAACCCACAACATCAAGTTGTATTCTTTACGATTGTACCAGTTTAGAATTATTTTGTTCCATGCAGTTTATTAGAGTGATAGGATAAGGAAGTTTCATTAATTTCAGTTGGAGTGGGTGGGTAAATGAATGGCTGTCAAAGCTAATTTGAAATTAATATGGTAGTTTCATATGTATATATATATATATAATATTGGGTAAGTTATTATGCATCCATGCATATTGTGCAGCTGTATATATGGAGATAACAGGGAATACCTGATGGAATAAACAAAGTAAAATAAAATAATCCGGTGGATTCTCGTAAGGATGTTTATTATTTGAGAAAGAGAATACAATGTTAAGAATAAAGGGATTAATTTTTGGAAATGTAATTTAAATTATAAGGTTGTATTATTTTAAGGGAAAAACTTGTAAGGGGATGTGTTTCACGCCAACATTATACGTGGAAATATTCTTAACATAAGTTAAATTGTCAATTTAAGGAATCCACATGGGATTCTTGCGCAATGAATGGTTGTATGGCGCAAACCAATGATGCATGACTATATATTATCTGTTAATATACAATGTTATGCATGATTATATTATTTTGTTAATATAATAAAATGGACAAATATTAGGCGAGGTCCTTATACCCCTAATATATAAATTTACTTGAAAATTAATTAATAAATATATTCTTCATTCCACACATTTTGGGAGATGATTCCGAGCCTAGCAGAGTTTCGATCTCAAATGTGTAGAAAGATAATATTTATTAATTGGATTTTCGATTAAATAAGATAAAGATGTGCAAAATAACTAATAAGTCGACCCTTTTATGAATTGAATGTAGAATATAATGGCAGCAAAAAATGTAGTAGCTGATCTAACTAGGAGGCGACAAATTAACTGGCAACAATTATGACATCTGGCATAGGAAGATTCAGTATCTTCTTAATGAGCAAGAGCTCCTAGAAACTTTGTCCAGTAAAATGACCAGACCTGAAGATGGGAATACGGCCCTAACATAGACATGATTTGGAAGCCTACCAGTCTTGGTTTAAAAAAGATCGAAGCACGTGCTTTATTATGCTAAGCAGCATGCATGATGATCTGATTGGAGAGTATGAGATTTTCCAAAATGCCTAAGGACATGTGGAGACCAACTCAAGTTTGACTTTGGTGGTACATCTACCACTAGGCTAAGGAGCCTAGTCCTCAAGTTTGAGGTGTACCGTAAGGATCCAAAGCATACGATGACTGAACATCTTAGAATGATGTCTGGAATGATTCGTGACTTAAAGGCTGCTGGAAATGTCCTTACTGATGAGCAACAAGTGCAAGCTGTAATACGATCCCTTCCTGATTCATGGATTAGCATGAAACAAATCATGACCCATAATGAGAATATCAAAAACTTTGCTGATATATCTCGTCATGTGGAATTGGAAGCGGAGCGCCAAGAGGCGACCAAATCTGCAGCCCTTATCGCCCATGGTGGGCAGCGCAAACCAAATGGGTTTAAGCGCAAAGACAAGGGCAAGGCAGCAAGGCAGGGTGGGCCTAGCACTAATGCTCCCAAAGTCAACAAGGGTGCAAATCAGCACAAGCGCAAACGCGGTGCAAAGAAAAATATATCCAAAAGTGAAGTGCTACAACTGCAACAAACTGGGACACTTCGCTCGTGATTGCACTGAGCCGAAAAAGGTATCCCTTCCACTTGATCTTAGTAGCATTTATGTATGCTATCCAAGTAGCATTTTTGTATGCTCACATGTATTTGTTGCTAAATCTATTTCTGATTGGATTATAGATACAGGAGCAACAAGACATGTAGCTTGAGATCGAGCAGGGTTTGTAGATTATAGAAAGATTCCAGTTGGGACCCATGTTGTGTACATGGGAAATGGAAGTTATGAAGAAGCATTAGGAGTGGGTTCGTACCAACTTCACTTGCGCACAGGGCGCACACTACTTCTCCATGACGTCCTTTATGTGCCTGGAGTCCTTTATAATCTTTTATCTGTTTTTACATTGTTGCAGTTAGGATATGATTTTCATTTAAGTTTGGAATGGTCTGGATATTTTGTTGGATGATGTCATTTTTGGACATGGGTCAATTTGTGAAAGTTTATTTAAAATTGACTTATTTGAATCTTCTACCTCATCTACTTTTGTAATTGATTGTAATATGACTATCAGTTCATCTACATGGCATGCCCGACTGGGGCACATAGGGAAAGATAGGATGACCAGGTTAGCTAGAGAAGGTCTTTTAGGCCCACTCGCTAAGGTCGACCTACCTATATGTGAGCCTTGTTTGGCAGGCAAGGCATGTAGAAAGCCTTTTGGTAAGGCTGTGAGAAGCTACTCAACCGCTTGAGTTAATCCACTCAGATATTTGCGGACCTATGAATGTAAAGGCACGTCATGGCGCCTCATATTTTCTCACATTCATTGATGACTACACGCGATATGGTTATGTTCAGTTGATCGCTCACCGCTATGAAGCTTTGGATTGTTTCAAACGCTTTGTAGCAGAGGTTGAGAATCAACATGAAAAGAGCCTAAAAGCTCTTCGAACTGACCGTGGGCGCGAGTACTTGTCTGATCAATTTAAGGATCTATGTGAAGAAAAGGGGATACGCAGACAACTTACTATTTCCAACACTCCGCAACAAAATGGTGTAGCGGAGAGAAGGAATAGAACACTGTTAGACATGGTTAGATCTATGATGGCGCAAGCTAACCTCCCAATATCTTTTTGGGGGGATGCACTTATGACTGCTGCCTACATACTTAACCGTGTGCCTTCTCAGTCAGTTTCTTCCACCCCATACGAACTTTGGAAAGGCGAAAAGCCCAATTTGGAGCATTTACGGCCTTGGGGATCTGCTGGTTTTGTACACAGCACCGCCCATAAGTATGGAAAATTGGGCCCTAGAGCTAGGAAGCATATCTTCATAAGATATTCTGATAGCTCGAAAGGATATGTCATGTATGGTGAACATCCCAATGGAGGAATGACTGAAATAGAGTCGCGCGATATCGATTTCATCGAGACTGATTTTCCTAGCATTGGCGATGCTAACAGAGATCTTGACCTCTATGAGTTAGAGGAAGATGAAGGCACCTTACCATCTTCAAGCGAGGGTGGGGGATTAGTTCCTCGTCCTGTAATCGCTGAAGATAGTGGGAGTGATCTTCAACCTAGTGGCAGTATTACACTAGATCAAGATTCTCAGGCCCGCCGAGTTAGCAGCAGAGGCCACATTCCTCGTCGTCATTTTGAGATTGAGGGGAATGTTCTCCTATGCGATGCTAAAGATGTGGATGAGCCTGCTTCTTTCAGTGAAGCGCTCCATTCACAAGATAGGGATGAGTGGATGACTGCTATGCAGGAAGAGATGAGTTCCATGGACAAAAATAATGTCTGGGAGTTAGTTGATCTTCCGCCTGGGCGGAAGACCATTGGAAACAAATGGGTTCTAAAGGTCAAACGCAAGGCAGATGGTTCAATTGACAGGTACAAGGTGCGCCTCGTGGCGAAAGGTTATACTCAACGAGAGGGTATTGACTATGAGGATACATTCTCCCCAGTGGTGAGATTTGCCTCTATACGCCTGATCCTATCCATTGTAGCAAAACAGGATTTAGAGCTTTTCCAAATGGATGTTAAGACTGCATTTCTCAATGGAGAACTAGATGAAGAGATCTATATGGCTCAACCAGCGGGTTTTGAAGCTAAGGGACATGAGCGCAAAGTGTGTCGTCTCAAACGTTCCATCTATGGTCTCAAACAATCATCTAGGCAATGGTATTTGAGATTTCATGATTCCATTACCTCTTTTGGTTTTGAGATGATTGAAGAAGACCATTGCGTGTATCTTAAACGATCCAAGAGAAGCATTCTAATCTTGTCATTATATGTTGATGACATCTTGCTAGCTGGAAATGATATGGATTCCATTGTCACCACTAAGAAGTGGTTGTCCTCTACTTTTGAGATGAAGGAACATGGGTGAAGCAAATTTTGTGCTGGGAGTTAAGATTACCAAGAGACCGTTCAAAGAAACTTCTTAGTTTATCCCAAGGGACTTACATCAAGAAGATTCTTGAACGTTTTCATATGCATAACTCCAAACCCATTGACACTCCAATGGAAAAAGGATGCACTCTCAGCCTAGACCAGTGTCCTAAGAATGATGAGGAAAAGAATCAAATGTCCAAAGTGCCATATGCATCTGCAATTGGGAGTCTGATGTATGCGATGTTGTGTACACGTCCAGACATATGCTTTGCAGTTGGCATGGTTAGTCGCTATCAGAGCAATCCTGGACCTGCTCATTGGAGAGCAGTCAAGAGGATTCTACGGTACCTTCGTGGAACCAGTGATCATGCTCTATGTTATCATGGCGGGGACCTGAGATTGACAGGTTACAGCGATGCTGATTGGGCCAGTGACAAGGATGAGCGCAAGTCCACCTCAGGTTATGCATTCATACTAGGAGGTGGAGCTGTTTCTTGGTGTAGTAAGAAACAGTCATGCATTGCACTCTCTACCATGGAGTCAGAATATGTGGCTTGTTCAGCAGCTGTCCAAGAAGCTGTTTGGCTAAGGAGATTTTTGCAACGTTTAGGTGTTACAGCTCATGCAGAGGATGCTGTATTACTATATTCTGATAGTACATCAGCCCTAGCGTATGCAAAAGACCCTAAGTACCATGGGAAGGCCAAACACATTGAGCTTCGGTACCACTACATTCGAGATATGGTTTCACAAGGGGAAGTGATCTTACAGCATATATCTACTGGTAGCATGGTGGCTGATCCTTTGACCAAGCCTATTGCTAGAGATTTGTTCTTCTCTCATACTAAGAGTATGGGACTCCGTAGGATATGATATGCTTAGATACTTTGTTTTTGTATCGACATTATTGTTATTGTTTTATGATATGAGTATTCATTTTATCAGCTTTATTCTTATGTGAAATATTGTTGATAGCACATCTTTGAAATATGTCACCAGGCAAGAATCGACCCTCTCACACGGGTGATTCACCTTGGCGCTTAGATAGCGAGCAAGATGAGACATTTATGTCATTTAGCGCTAAGATAGCGAATTAAGACATTTATATCTTTGGCACGCCTAGAAGGTGAGCAAGATATATATACTTATTAGTAACATGTCGCCTTAGATGGAGCTAAGATGAGACCTCATGATAGGTCGAACATAGAGTGATGCCAAGACTCTATGTAGCCTGAATTATAGCCGAATGTGAGTTTTTCAGGCAGGCGCTTGGAGAGTGACTGGGCTGAAAACTCAGGTTAGGCGCTTGCATAGCGACTAGACTCAGATTCGTATGGCGTTTCTACCCATTCATAGTGACATGCTCATTTTTATGAGATAACGCCATAGCATACAATTCATACTGTATGTGTTTTATGCCGACCGGCAGTGGGAGTGATGAATGATCCCTGCTTCGTCACTGTGTGAGCCACAAGGATTAATGATCCTATTTTTACCCTTTGTCGACCTAAGACTATGTCATGAAGAGGAAGCTTAATGTCGCTACTTTAGCATGCAAACCGAGGACCATGAGTGATTCGGTCTGACGGGGCATGTCTAGGAAAGCGGTTGAGCCCAATTTAATTGACATGAGGATTTAAGGAAGACTGTTTGATAATATACCATGTTATGTAACTCATTGCTGGCCAGCGTCTATGTTGTAATGTGTTTGCAATATAGGACATGAGTACATCACATATTTGGGGTAAAGCACTGCTTACCATGAGGGATGAAGAGTGCTTAATCTGGTATAGTCAAACCGTCTAGGGTATAATCGAGATGCTCTCGAATGATGCACTTTTATTGGTCAAGAGATGACTTGATAATTGTTGCTCATGAGACTGTACGTTCTTCTCGTGAGGTCGCACGAACTATTTTCTAGTATGAGGAGATTATTGTAAAGATTGAGAGATTGCTTCACCTTATGTGGGTGGACGCCTCACCCTATGTGGGCGAGTGGGAGCTGTTATAATTTAATGGGTCGGGATGGACCTGAGCCCATGATCCGCCCACTATGGGTTGCGGGTCCCATTTGGTTCATGTGATAAGGATAACTATCCATATTTGAATTGGATAAGAATAACTATCCATGATTTGAATCCAATTCAAATCATGGGATAGTAGTTATCAAATCCCTTAAAAGAAGGGATGTGCTCTTATCTAATATATTATATTCTCTGTGAATATAATTTATCATATACGTAGAGAAAACCAAAAAATACAGAGAGAAAACAGTTTATATTATACAGAGAGAAAAGCTCTCAAATTCACAAGTGTGGAGACTCTCAAATAATCTCTTAGGATTTAGTTCGTGGAAGAAAAGGGCAACTCTAGTAGCCAACCTCAACCCACGAGAACAAGGACGAACACGAGATCATAGAGGGGTTCAGAAGATCAAAGAAGAAAAGCAGTGTAACAGGCCAAGCCAATAGCGATCCGGGTCTTCCGCAACGAGTAAGTATCTCAAACTCAGTCATATGAAATATGATTTATAGGAACTATTCATACATAGCATGTTACACATGAATAAGCAAATCTAAAAAATTATTTAATCTTAGGAAACATACCTTTGTAGATTTCTAAACTTTCTACCTTTGATGACTTCCTTGAATTTCATGAACACTTGAATCTCCTTGAATCCTTGAGTGTCTTCACTCTAATAACTATATGTTACGTACTCGTGCGTGATATTAGGATTAGGATTGATATTAGGAGTATTAGGAATCTATTAGGATTGATATTATGAGTTATCTTTCTTCATTGTTAGGATCTATTGTTTGCTTAGGAGTTGTTGTTTGGTTAGGATAGTTGAACTTAACCTCTTTATATGAAGTTGAGTTACTTTACAATTCTTTTTGTAATTGTTCGGCTATTTAAGCCCACGTTTAATGAATGAATAGGTATAAGATTATTTAGTAAATCAAGCTTGGCTTGTTTAAGGAGGATCGGTTATCCCTTGAAGTATAACCATAAATATATTATTCTTTGTTTGTCACCATAGCACCTCGAAGAGGACGTGGAGCAGCTCGAGGCCAAAGGGGTTGTATCACTATATTGATGGCCAAGAGTGTTATGGGTGGACTTCCCCAATTTAAAAGCACTTGCTTTTCTCGAATAAAAAAGTTTATAAAAGATAGAAACATCATATTTTGTGGGTTTCATAAAAATGATAAGAAACTTCTCATGGTAGATTTCCCCAATTTAAGATTCATCATTAAAGACTTGTCATGGAATCTTAAAATATTTCATAATCACATATCAAATAACGGTTTTTGTTTTTCAAGAAACACATGACATTTGTTTAATCTCACATAACAATTTTTTTTTCATATACATATTTCAATAAATATTCCAAAATTATATCTCCGAAAGAATTTCTCATAGAAAAACAAATTTGGGATAACAAGTAAATTTATTTAATATGAAATTTCCATAACAACAATAATGCAAAAGGTCAAACATTTTTTTATTTTTTTTTATTTTTTTTTTAAGCAAGGTGATTCACCATAAACCTATTAATTCACATCATATCCCAATCTAAAATTTTTATCACATGTCTAATGAACACAAAAATATTTTTCTTGTTCGGTTTTGAAGTAAAAATGATGAATCAATGTGTATGCTCATACTCCCTTTAGAATAACAATCATTATTTTTTCAAAGACGAGTAATTATCAAATAGATCTTGATATGGACTGAAATGTGGTATAATATTCATGTATTTGTCATCAACATAATTTACTGTATAATTTAAAAACCTAAGAAATTGCAAGACAAGTACAACATCTACGGTAAACACAATCATTTATAGGTAAGAAGTTAAATAACAATTAATACTGGCCGATAAGCATTTCAAGATTTTAAATCATATCTTATCGACATTTTTATCACCATAAACAATTTAAACATATATAATCATTTCATTAAATTCAAAGAAAAAGGTGCAAGCATTTTTTATTTATTTATTTGTTAATAAAAATCATGTGCTTGCTAGTTAGTAAGAAAAAATAAGTTATGTTTAGTACTTCGTTTGATAGATAAGAAATGATTTCTCAAAGTTTATCAGATTGATATATAACAACAAGTCAACAACATATATAATCACATCATATTTTCCACAAACTTAAATCGTCTAAAATTGTTGTTCTCACTTAACATAAATTAATAAATATACTGAATTTCATAATTTATAAAATTATGTTTTACATAATAATATTTCATATGAAATTATATTTCACCTTAAGATAGAGAAAAATTTAAGAGAAGTTACATCATTGGTGCCTTGACATATATTTTAAAATGAAATATAATGTGTTACCATCAATTCCGGGAGATTGAGGGTGACTAAGTTGAGGCGCAGACAATTTTGCTCTCTTGAGACGATACTCATCATTTGTGGGATATGTTATCAACCGATACATCAAACATTTTAGGTATGCTGTCTCTGGAATACAACAGTCCGGCCACCCTTGCCGTTATCTTACTAGTTTGTATTACTAAGTAAGATTGGAAATTCTAAAATAACAGTCTCCTTTATACCTAGGTAATATAGTTAGAGAAATATATAATTAAGCTTTTGTAAAGAATGAGAGTGAAGAGTATAAAGAGTAGAATGAAACTTACTAGATATTAGATACATTAGACTAATAGTGTGTCTTATGGTATGTCTTGTCAAATTGTTGAAGGAGTATAACATATCTATAGGCTTAATGAATTGGATTATTTTATTTTTTACAACCAAGGGAGATATATTTTCATCTATAAAATTTTAGTCCTTCAAATTTAAAAGAAAAAATAATTACAATT
This sequence comes from Fagus sylvatica, assembly GCA_907173295.1. NCBI lineage: Eukaryota > Viridiplantae > Streptophyta > Magnoliopsida > Fagales > Fagaceae > Fagus > Fagus sylvatica. Next base: position 15,691,325 of record OU015768.1, on the reverse strand, counting down.
TCGTTCTTACAATATTTAAAAATATCAATTTAATCATTATATTAGTCTTCTGTTCAATTTATTTTAGGTCATGTTAATAATTTATTAATATGTACTTGTCATGCATACATGTTTAACAACAAATTAAAATCATCAAAATTTTGGCTCAATCAGTATCTTCGTGTTGTCCTGTTCGGGAGGACTTAACTTATAAAAAGTATAAAGGAAAAAAAAAAGAGGATAAAATTGATAGTTAATAGTCTTTTAATGAGTTTTAATAACACAAAATTTCATAATTTTTTTGTTAATTGTTAAGATGATATATTGTAATTAGTGTAGAATAGAAATTTGTATGAGTGGTTGATTGGTTTGGAAAAAATTAAAGAGAAATGGAAGTTGGGCCAAGTTTTCGGGTATGTTTAGCCTGATATAGGTTAAACCAAGAAGGCAGTAAATGAGGTGGAAATTACGGCCTCCTACAATGCCATTGGCGTGAGCGAGAGAGAGAATCTGCAATCCTCAAGCTTGGCAGTGAATCAGGAGGAGGAGATCGAGAGAGAGAATCCTGCAATCACGGCACCGCTTGATTCACAAGATATGGAATACAGAAAAGTGAAAAATGAGGTACCTTTCTCTTCTTTTCCTCTTTCACTCTCAAGTCTCACCTGCCTGTATATAAAAAAAGTTGTTTATTTGTTTTAAAGGATAGAGATGAGGATGGTAGTGGAAATGACGTGGAGAGTAAATCTACATTGGGAGGAGGGGCTACCGTTGAAAACTCCAAATGGAAGTGTAAGTATGAGTTTTTGTTTTCTAATCAAAACCCAAATTATAATAAAGATAGTAATTTAATTGTTTGTTTTTGTTATAGGTCCATTGTTACACTTGCATTGACATTTCTTACGAGTTCACAAGCCATACTTATTGTGTGGTCTAAGAAAGCTGGCAAGTATGAGTATAGTGTTACCACTGCTAATTTTATGGCAACCATCTAACTTTCATTCTGCAATAATCATTTTTCAGCTAAAATCTTACATCTTCCTTCAATTAGGTGGAGGCTTTGAAATGTGGCTTATCACTTTTAGCCTTGGGAAGAATATGGAGAAGTGAAGGTGTTACTGAAGATAACCGGTTTTTATGCTTTAAAGGCATGTTGTTTCATACCGGTTATGTTACTCTCTTCTTAACTTCACATTCTTATACAAGAATACCTCTTTATTATTCTCTAGGTTGACTACAACATTGGATGAAGTTATTGTATATCCCATTCCTGCATTACTTTACCTAGTCAAAAGTCTGCGTAGACATTTTTTTTTTTAATAACATCTTAAATGGTTAAAATTTTTAATGGATAAAATTCACCACACCTTAAATGGTTAAAATTTAAACATATCATGAGTTATATCTTAATTGATTAAAATTCACCACACTTTTTAAATAACACCTTAAAGGGTTAAAATTTAAATACATCATGAATTACATCTTCATGGATTAAAATTCACTACATTTTTTAATAACACCTTAAATGGTTTAAATTTAATCAGATATTGAATTACATCTTGATGGATTAATTCACCACATCTTTTAAATTACATCTTAAAGGGTTAAAATTTAAATACATCATGAATTACATCTTAATTGATTAAAATTCACCACACATTTTAAATAACACCTTAAAGGGTTAAAATTTAAATACATCATGAATTACATCTTAATTGAGTAAAATTCACCACATTTTTTAAATAACACCTTAAATGGTTAAAATTTAAACATATCATGAATTACATCTTAATTGATTAAAATTCACCACATTTTTAATAATACCTTAAATGGTTCACATCATGAATTACATCTTCAACAGATTAAAATTCACATTTTGGATTACACTTTAAATAGTTAAAATTCATCATTGCATCGAACAATGAATAACATCCTTAAAGTTTTGAATTACACTTTAACTAGTCAAAATTCATCAATTTTATCATACATTGGGTAATACTCTTAATGGATAAAAAAAAAAAAAGCATAAAGTTTAAGTTGTCGCTTGACATGAAATTTTCCTACAGTTTGAAAGAACAACATTTCTAACATGTCATTAGGTCCAACAAGACCTACGAAAAATAACATGTTTTTGGTAGATCCAACAAGGCCTAAATAAAAAAGAACAACATTTTTCGACACATCGTTAGGCCTAACAAGGCTTAAAGAAAATAACATTTTCTCACTTGCCGTTAGGCCCGACAAGCCATAGGTGAAACTTTTTTTCGGTAAGGCCCAACAAGGTCTAAACCAATTATCATTGCCCATTAGGTCCAACATGGCCTAGGTAAATAATCATTTTTCTTAAGGCCCAATAAAGCCTAATCAAATTGAATAACATGAGTCTAAAATGAGAGTTTTATAGTGTGCAAGATAAGGTTTGGACTCGTGAAGAGATGAGACGTTTGGAAGATTGTTCTTCAACATCTTCAAAGTTGAAGAGATTGTTGTTCAGTGATAGTCCAAGCCCAAGTGACTCCCAGTTCGAACAAGAATCACCAGTTTCTTCTAAGAGCTTGTCTTTTGCCATGGAGGAAAGTAGTAATTCTAAATCCAATGAGTTGAAAGAATTGTTGCACACTTTGGTCGTGGGCCAAACACAATTGAGAGAAGACATACAACAAATTTTCCAACATTTGCTAGCTAGAGAGAACCTTAAGTTACGCCAGGCGGGTCCAACATCGAGAACAAAGTATTGGTTACAACGAGTTCGCTTATGACCGAGTCCAAGAAGAGGCTACTCCAAAGGGTGGAGCAAATGGAGAAGGTTATCAAAAGGACTTGTAGATTTAACGAGGTGGTGGATCTACAATCATTGTCTCTTTTCCCTAAGGCCCGACTACCCCGGAAGTTCAAGATGCCATCACTAGACAAGTTTAATGGCATGGGTTGTCCAGTAACCCATTTGAAAATGTATACAAGGGCCATGCACCCGTTGGGGGCCGATAATGAGATTTTGGCACAACTATTTCAAAACACCCTTACAATGGTGGCTTTGAAGTGGTTTTTCAATTTGAAAGACTCCCGCACCAACACGTGGGAAGACATTTGCTCGGAATTTTTCAAACAATATCGATTCAACAATGAAGTGGATGTTACAAGGAGGGATCTTGAGACTACCAAACAAGATGCCAAGGAGACCTTCTCGTCTTTCATTACGAGATGGAGGGCAAAAGCCGTCCAAATGAGCTCTCGGCCTAGTGAGGAGGATCAGTTGCAAATGGTAGTTAAGAATTTGTTACCTACCTATAACAAACACTTGTTTGCACAATACTTCCCAACCTTCAAAGCCATAGTTGCAGCTGGCACCCAAATTGAGAATGCTTTACAGACATGTACAAAACAAGATTGAAGTTCAAAGCCTTTCAAATAACAGCCCACAACACTTGAGCTTCAAGGCCATATAAGCCCAAACAATCACCCATGCTACAAAAGGCCACACAAGCCCAAACAAGCCCAAACAGTCACTTACTCCACCAAAAGGCCACACAAGCTTTACCATTCCCTATACTCCATAAGAGGCCACACAAGCCCAAATAGTCATTTACTCCACCAAAAAGCCACACAACCTTCACCATTCCTCATACTCCACAAAAGGCCACACATAGCCCAAACTCCTAAATAGTATTCATTAAACCTCAAGATTCAAGCTTAAGGCCACACAAACCAACCATTCTACAAAGACCATACAAGTCTCTAAGTTTCAAGATTCGAGCTCAAGGCCACATAAGCCAACCATTCTACGAAGATCACACAAGTCTTCAAGCCTCAAGATTCGAACTTAAGGTCACTCAAGCCAACCGTTCTATAAAGACCATACAAGTCTCTAAGTTTCAAGATTCAAGCTCAAGACCGCTCAAGCCGGCCATTCCGCAAAGACCTCACAAGTCGCTTCCTCCAACTAGGTTGACCAATGGGCTTCCTCCTACATCAACATCCCATAAGGACGAACAACATTACTCATGCGTGAAAACTTCATCAATCCATCATTTGGTTTTACATTAAATGTTGAATGTTTTGTTTTATTGATGTGTAGTGTAAGATTTTGGGATCAAGAAAGACATCTTTTAAGATGACACATTTCTCAAGTTACGAAAAATCATAAATTGAATCACACCTCAATGGTTAAAATTCACATTTTTGAATTACACTTCAATAGTTAAATTCATTTGCTCAAAATTTGATCACAATCATCAAAAGGAATTTCAACAAACAACATTCTTCAAGACTCGCACTTCTTCATATCATTTTAAGAAAAAAAAAAATTCAAAATTCTTTTTGAAAAATACTTTTGATAAAAGAATGAGTTCTTGGGTAACAATGACAAGCCGTGAGGTCACATAACTCGATCAATCAATTTACATTGGTAATGAGATCATTTTCATTCAATTCATATAAAAATTGTCGCCAAACACTTGGAACAATAAAAGAATGGATCCTAAAAGGCAATCAAGGAAATTAAGTCATCGAGGAATCTCAAGTCGCTTCTTCCAAAATTCCTTCTTCTACATCTGGTCATGATCTTCACATTCTTGCACATTCATTCAAAAGTGTGTCCTAATAATTGGGCTTATAATGGACCATTCATGCAAAAAAGAAATGAAATCCCATTAGGTCGAAAACCCGAAAGGGCGACCTAAGCAAAAATTAGGGATCCACAAAGAGATAAAAGAAAAAAGAACAAAATTCCAAGAAGGAACTTATCAAAAGAGCTCAAACGCTTTATGACAAAAGCAAGTTCTACCAAAGATAGGAGGCCATTTTTCATTGAACCCAAAATCATCATTGTCAATCCATGACAAATACAATCCATTGCTAGCCAACTTGGGCCTTTTAAAAAAAGAATGAGCCTTTTCTTTCTTGAAACCCAAAAACCAAACTTGGGGTGGGAATTCTAGATGTGCACAAAAAGGAGATTATGTTTCCTTTCACAAGATCAAAATGTTAAAGAAAGAAGAACAAAAGAATAAGGACATATTCAATAAGAAGAAAGGCATGAGAACACTTGAAATAGACGTAAATATACAAAAAAATAAATAAATAAATAAAAAAAAAAATAAAAAAAAAAACGTGAGTCTAACAAAGACATCACACGAAGACAAGAAATGTTGAAAGCGTCAACACAAATACATAGAAGACGTGATGGACAAAAGCAAAGAGAAGAAGTCACAAGGCAAGATTCATTCCTTGGAATGCACACTAGGGGTACAATTGGGGAATTTGAGCCTGTATATTCTTCTTTTTCACAGCCCAAACCCGGCCTACATTACAATCAATAAACCAAGCCCTCCTTGAGGTTTTGCTTGCTCAAGACATGAAACTAGCTCTTCCATTGGAAGTAAAAAAATAAAACACTCGCTAGGTTGAAAACCCAAAAAGGGCGGCCTAAGTAAAAGTTAGAGCGAAAAAAAAAAAAATTGATGGATGGTCCAAACACCAATCAAATTTTCCTTGGAAATATGAATTGTCGCAAAAAGTTCAAACCCGAGGTACACTTTCTCATTGCGGTCATTCCAGTCTCTCACAGTGGCGAACCTTGCCCCTTTTCTCAAAGTCCGAAGCGAAAACCCTAAAATTGATTTCAAGTGATTTTGGTTTCGGTTTGGAAATAGATTGGTAGCATGTCTCAAATGATGGGATAAAAACTTTAATGTTTTAATTGACCCTCGAGGTTTAAGGTCGATGTGACTTATTGTTTGTAGAGTCGCCACTTAATTTATTTTAGAGGACAAATTAAGAAATTCCAAAGACAAGAGTAATGTAATCCCCTTTTATTCCATTTTAGAATTTATACAATTGCTAAATGAAATAGTGTGTGTAAATGTTACAAATAAAATTCCCCTAGAATACAATCTAAGAAAATAATATTGTATGAATTTCCTAGTTACAATCTATGTAAAAAGAAAATAAAATGTTGTTGTAAGGCACTATGTATGCAAACCAAGGTTTTGGTTCGGAGGCTTGGTTACAAAATGGGAAGGTGTTAGGCACCCCATTTTGCCCGATTTACATCGGTCCTCTTATATTAAAAATGGCCAAGCATGTTGTAATGTCAATGCATGTATGTGTATGTTGTGCAAACAAATTAATTTTAATTGTCCGTGTTGTTATTATGTTGGTTGCAATATGATGTTCATGTTATAGTTGTAAGCTTAAACACATAATCATAATGAACTTGTAAATATAAACACAAGAAATTAAAACATAATGTAAGAACAATAAATTAAAGCATAATGTAAGCACACAAAAATTAAAGCATAAGGGTTAGAGAACTAACCCGCATGCAAAACAAAATTAAAATCAAGTATGTGCTTCACAACTTGTGTGGTTGTGAGCTTTGTGACTCAATGACTTTAAGGATGTGTATACAATTTGTGGGTTGTATGGGTAATCCTAAGAAGTGTTTGAGTATGTGGGTTGGTGGAAAAATAATTCCAAACCTAAGTTGTAAAGATGATGAAGGGTGAACCAAATCAAAATGATTTTTTCAACCTTCAAAACCTTTAAGACTTTTGGAGAGGAATTTTCGGTTTAAGAAAGCTTAAGTGCAAATATTTTCCAAGTCTTGGTTCCAAAGATAATGAAGGGTGAGTTAAATCTAAAAGATTTCTCAACCTTCAAGAGCTTTAGAACCTTGAAGAGGAGGGTTTGCTTCAAAGAATTTTCAAAACACTCTTGAAAACTCTCCCTATTTCTCTCTAATTTTTCTCTACACTTTCCAACCCCTTTTGCCTTGAAGACCATGGTTGTATTTATAGAAGATGGGGGCTGTCAAAGGGTCAATGAGGGGTGGAAGGGGCTGATTTTTTGCCCCCCACCAGCTGCCTCACGTGCATGCCAACCATGCCTTGTCCCCCTTTGCTGAAAAAAAAACAAAAAAAAGTGCAGAAAATTGTCCAGGGACACAGTGCCGGCCGGCACTGTGTTTTAAAATCTTAGTGTCGGCCGGCATTAAGATTAAAAAATGAAGTGCAGGTTTAAAAATTAAAGTGCTGGCCAGCACTGTTTTGAAAAATTAAAGTGCCATCCGGCACTGTGTTTTGGGTCATTTAAAACATATTTTTTGTGTGACTTTTTCAACTTGTCTCTTTTGGCCATGCATTGTGGAACGTGCATAGGTAGAAAAATCAGTTTTTCTACCCTTCCAAAAGTGTTTTTGGCATGCATGAGTGAGATATAGTCCTATGTATGCATGCCCATTTAAGCTAACGCGGACCCGAAGCGTTAAAATTTCGATTAGCGAAAGCTTTCTCGTTTGTGGTCTGATTTGAATACATGATGCGTCCTTTTGATTGTGTTGATCTAACGACTCATTTAAAATTATTCTGGTGTCAATCAGACGTCCCGAGAAAAATCAAGCCGAAACCCTAGAAATGCACTGATTTTCATGCCGAAACAGCCGGAGTCCAAATTGAGTGCAAGTCGTGTCGTTGTAATCGTGTTGACCTAAGGAATTATGTGAATGCATTTTTATGTCAATCGGATGCTTGGAACAAATTGGGACTGAAAACCCTAAACGTGCACAAATTTCCGTGTCGAAATGCCCGAAGTCCAAATTGAGTGCAAGTCGTGTCTTCGTGATCGTGTTGACCTAACGACTCATGTGAATGCATTTTTATGTCAATTGGATGCCCAAAACAAATTGGGACTGAAAACCTTAAATGTGCACAAATATCCGTGTCGGGGTCCGTTTTTGGATTTTTAGTCCTTAAAACTCCCATGCATGTTATGAATGGAATAGGTGGCAAAATGGAGTGTCTACAGTTATGGGTAGATTTCCCCAATTTAAAAGCACTTGAGCTTTTCTCAAATAAAATAAGTTTATAAAAGACAGAAACAACATATTTTGTGGGTTTCATAAAAATGATAAGAAACTTCTCATGGGTAGATTTCCCCAATTTAAGATTCATCATTGAAGACTTGTCATGGAATCTTAAAATATTTCCTAATCACATATCACGTAATGGTTTTTGTTTTTCAAGAAACATATGACATTTGTTTAATCTCACATAACAAATTTTTTTTTTTTCATATACATATTTAAATAAATATTCCAAAATTATATCTCCAAAAGAATTTCTCATAGAAAAACAAATTTAGGATAACAAGTAAATTTATTTAGGTTTAAATACTGTTTTAGTCCTCAACCTTTGACTTTTGTGTCAAATTGGTCCTTAACCTTTCAACTGTGTCAATTTAGTCCTCAACCTTTCAACCTTGTATCAAAATTGTCCTTACCATTAAGTGATGGATGGAATATGTTGACATGGCTAACAGAATTTTTTTAGTAAACACGATGATAAGCATTTTTTATATTGGCCGATAAGCATTTCAAGATTTTAAATCATATCTTATCGTCATTTTTACCACCATAAACAATTTATACATATATAATCATTTCATTAAATTAAAATAAAAAGGTGCAAAGCATTTTATCGATAAGAAGTTAAATAACAATGAATACTGGCCGATAAGCATTTCAAGATTTTAAATCATATCTTATCGTCATTTTTACCACCATAAACAATTTATACATATATAATCATTTCATTAAATTAAAAGAAAAAGGTGCAAATCATTTTTTATTTATTTATTTGTTAATAATAATCATGTGCTTGCTAGTTAGTAAGAAGAAATAAGTTATGTTATAGTACTTCGTTCCATACACAAGAAATGATTTCTCAAAGTTTATCAGAATGATATATAACAAGTCAACAACATATATAATCACATCATATTTTCCACAAACTCGAATCGTCTCAAACTGTTGTTCTCACTTAACATAAATAATAAATATACTGAATTTCATATTTTATAAAATTATGTTTTACATAATAATATTTCAAATGAAATTATATTTCACCTTAAGATAAAGAAAAATTTAAGAGAAGTTACATCATTGGTGCCTTGACATATATTTTAAAATGAAATATAATGTATTGTTGTTGCCGTCAATTCCATGAGATTGAATGTGACCAAGTTGAGGCATAGAAAATTTTTCTCTCTTGAGACGATACTCGTCGTTTGCGTAATACGTTATCAATCGATACAACAAACATTTTAGGCACGTTGTCTACGGGATACAACAGTCCGGCCACCCTTGCCGTTATCTTACTAGTCTGTATTACTAAGTAAGATAGGAAGTTCTAAAATAGCACTCTCCTTTATACCTAGGTAATATAGTTAGAGAAATATACAATTAAGCATTTGTAAAGAATGAGAGTGAAGAGTAGAAAGAGTAGAATGAAACTTACTAGATATTTGACACATTAGACTAATTGTGTGTTTTATGGTGTGTCTTGTCAAATTGTTGAAGGGGTATTATAGATATCTATAGGCCTAATGAATTGGATTGTTTTATTTTTTACAACCAAGGGAGAGATATTTTCATCTATAAAATTCTAGTCCTTCAAATTTAAAAGAAAAAAATAATTACAATTTTGTACTTACAATATTTAGAAATATCAATTTAATCATTATATTCGTCTTCTGTTCAATTTATTTTAGGTCATGTTAATCTAATACTATTAAGAGGATTGATGCCCTCATGTCCACTTTAATTTACTGTCAAAAGTACCACTCACATCTTCCAATTTTTCCAATTTAATTAATGATTTCAAATAATATTGTATCTTAGAAATAAGGGTATTATAGTCACATTCCTATATAGAGAATTGTGCACTTTAGTGCATGGACTAAAATAACCTCATATTTTAGATCTATTGATTTAGGTTTAAAATAAAAATTAAAGGTTAAAAGAGTAATCTATTGATCTACTCGAATTCAAAAGTTAAAAGGATCACAATTCCACGTTCATGTTTCATGTTTTTTTTTTTTTTTTAAGTCTCCCTTTTTTTTCTCTCACATCTCCCTTATCTACTCCACTTTCTAATTTCCCACTTCCCACTAACTTCACAACTCCTCATTTACTCAACTTTTGGCTCTTCCTTTTTTCTTTTTTTTTTTCTCTCACATTCACAAAGAATAAAATAAAAATATTTTTGAAAATTTTAAAACCAGTATCAACTACGAACAAAAATCCAACCGAAAGGGTTGATTTCATTTTTTAAGTTTATGGAATTTTTTTTTTTTTTTTTTTTTTTTTTTTTTTTTTCTGGATACTTAAAAAAAAAAACTTTTAAAATAAAATTAAAATAAAAAAACTTAAAATGGGCCAATATTTACACCTCACTTCCCACGTTTCCACTAACGTAGATAACATCTCATTTTTCAAAAAATTAGCACACTATCTCTTAAAGATAACTTCTACATTTAAATTACCATTTTTTTTTAATAAATTACATAATCACAACTTCTTATAAAAACTTCCACAACTTCTTCAAAAATTAAACTCTTAACTCTCAAATCTTTCAGGTAAACATCCATTATTTTTATTTTTTTTCAATGTAATTTCAATAAACATCCTTTTTCATATATATATATTTAAATTCTAATGGGTTGTTTTTGTTGTATATTCAAGATTGTTGAAAACATATATATGGTTTGAAAAAGTGTGAATCTCAACTCTCACCTCTCTTCATAAAAAATTAAACTCTCAACTCTCAAATATTTCATGTAAACATCCATTATTTATTTATTTTTTTCAATGAAATGTCTATAAACATCCTTTTCATTTAGGAAAAAAAAAATTTCTAATGGGGTTGTTTGTTGTATATGCAGGATTGTTAAAAACATATATATGGTTTGCAATGGACATACACATGGATTCACTTTGTGTGAAGAACTAGAAGGTTATTATAGGAAAGACCTATATTCATTATTTTTTAATTTTAGGCCTTTATTTACAATTTCTACTAATATGCCTCACAATATACTTTTTTATTTTCTAATCAATGTGTGTATCTCTTTCTCTATATATATATTGTTGAGTTCAAATTATACAAGATGTAAATTATTGTTGAGCAAAGGGAAATGATAGTTTCAATATACACTATTATTTTTATTTTTTTAGAACTAAAGGTGCAAGACTTTTGGACTTTTCATTCGGACTTTTTCATTGAGAAGAGGAACTGACAAGATTGCATTTATCCTATATATTTGTTCATGCATTCTCAAAAGTTACAACTTTTCTGAATATTATCTCATCCAAATTTTTTCCGAATCTTTTCGTTTTAAATCTTAATCTATTGTAAAATATATCATTGAAAATATTTATGACTTACTTTCTTTATATTATTCTATTAATCAATGAAGATTTTATAGCTTGACTCAATTGTTGAGATATTAAATATGTTAAAAAAAAGTTGTTAAGTATTAGACAAATTGAAATATTAATATTACAGATTTTATAGCTTGACTCAATTGTTGAGATATTAAATATGTTAAAAAAAAGTTGTTAAGTATTAGACAAATTGGAATATTAATATTACAGACTTTTATATTTATTTTTTAAATATGAAGAAACATAGAACACCGTGGGGGAAAGAAAATCAATAACCCTACCTTTGATCCCACTTTTATTGTATGTCAATCACAACATGTCACTTCAATTGTTGTGAAAATAAAGTGAAATTGTAGTCCAATAATAGCTTAGTGTAATTTTTTACATGAGGGTTGTTTTAACGTGTAACTAAAGTTGATTGTTACGACATATAGCACTACAACATATCTAATCCCACAATCCACACGTTCCCACTTCCCATTCACGTTTTCAGTTATTTTTATTTTTTTATTTTATGTAACTTTCTCACATTTGAGTTATTCACCAATTTTTAAATACTTAAATCAAATTTAAAAACAATACAATTTTTTTTTTGGATAAACTTAAAAGTAATCACCGTTTATTTAAAAAAAAAAATAAAACTTCCACAACAACTCTTAGGAGATAAACTCAAGAATTAAAACTCCAATTGTACTCAAATTCAAACTCATCAGTTTGAAGCAGTTAATTTACATCTCTCTCCATCTTATTTCAGGTTCCTACTTCCCACCCATGTTTAAGGCTTTTATTTATTTTTTATTTTATGTAAAATTGCCACCAACGTTTGAGATTTTATTTTTTATAATTTCAATTGTATTTTTATTTTATTTAGTTGTTCTCCATCCTTATATATTATCTAATACTATTTTTTTTATTTGCTAAAATCTATCTAATACTATTTAAATGTTTTTTTTATTGAATACTATTTAAACCTTAGATGTAAGGGATATATATAATTTTATCATTTTTAAAACAAAAACAAAAATTGTCCAAGAAAATTGATGCACTCTTCAATCCATGGACACCTTATCTAAAAAAAATAAAAAAAAAAACGGTTGAAAATATGAAATCTCTCCACTACTCACTCACAGTTACTAATTTGTTCATTTTTTCTCTAAAAAAACAAATTTGTTCATTTATTTACAATATATTTGGATAATGGTGAATAAAAAATATTAAAAAATTAAAAGTGATAAATAAGTAAAGCCTCTTCACACGCGCGTAGTGCGTGTGAAAAGGCTAGTAATCTATTACAGTGATACGTGTTAGACCAAGAAGGCAGTAAATGAGGTGGAAATTAGTAAATTGGCGTGAGCAAGAGGTGGAAATTATGGCCTCCTACAATGCCATTGGCGTGAGCGAGAGAGAGAATTTGCAATCCTCGAGCTTGGCCGTGAATGAGGAGGAAGAGATCGAGAGAGAGAGAATCCGCAATCCTCGAGCTTGGCAGTGAATGAGGAGGAGGAGATCGAGAGAGAGAGAATCTGCAATTCTCGAGCTTGGCAGGGAATGAGGAGGAGGAGATCGAGAGAGAGAGAATCTGTAGTCCTCGAGCTTGGAAATGAATCAAGAGGAGGAGATCCAGGAACGTAGTTAGAATTTTACATAAGTGGGGGCCGGGGTATTAACCAAAAATTTTTCGTGGAAATCCAAAATAGCATCCATATAGTATTAACAAAACATCAACAACTGGAAAGATACAAAATATTTAATCAAAAGAAAAAATACAAAAAAACTATTCTTAATACATTAAGATGCATTTTTCAAAAAAAATAAAAGTCAGGCACGTTTTTACATTATTGAAAATTTAATTGAAATTGTAGTTGATTTACCCATAATCTACAAATCAAATAGAAATTATGTTTATTTTGTGCAGTACATCACTAGTACATATTACACCGTTGTTAAACACGGTAATTTTGATACCTATGACCTATAACACAGCAAGTCAGCAATTAATAATCAAAGACTCACAAATTAATGATCTAAGCAACAAAAAAGAAAAAAAAAGCAAATAGAGAGTGAGAGTCTGTGAGAGAGAGAGAGACCAGTCATACCAGATGCGAGCTGCGAATCGTGCGGTGCTGGTCAAGGCTTGCGCAGCGAGGAGGTCAACTAGTCAAGGCTTGCGCGGTTGCATCGTGAGCCTGTGATCGTGACTTCGTGAGGACTGAGGTGTGGTGCCGTGCAATGATTTTTCAGGCCTTCAAGCTCTAGCCAAGCGTGAGTATCCAGTATTCCAGCCTCCAGGCGAAGCCAAGCCGAGCCTCCGGCAGTCCCAGTCCAGTCCAGCGAGGTCAAGGCTTGCACAGCCTTTAATTCCTCCGGCAGTTTGTAACCCTAACTATTTTTTTCTTTTTGAATTTAATATGGGTTTGGGGTTTTTGTCTTTGGTTAATGGGTTTGTTTTTCTTTACATTTTGGAATTGATTTGTTGTAAAGTTTCAGCTCCAAAGACCCGATTTATTTTTATTTGTTGCTGTGGTTGTGACTTAGGCTGTGATTTGATGAGATGATTTTGATTGAGTTGTATTTTGTCTTTTTGTGATTTGGGCTGTTGATAATTTTGACTATTTTCTTGGGCTAATTTTTTGTTGGGAAAATGTTAGTAGGGGCCCAAAAATTATGTGAGTAGGGCCACTAGCTTTTTTTTTTTGGAGCCTGTAAGGGCCTAAGTGGCTCCGTCTCTGAGGAGATCGAGAGAGAGAGAATCTGCAATCCTCAAGCTTGGTGGCAGTGAATCTGGAGGAGGAGAGAGAGAGAGAGAGAGAGAGAGAGAGAGAGAGAGAGAGAGAGAGAGAGAGAGAGAGAGAGAGAGAGAGAGAGAGAGAGAGAGAGAGAGAGAGAGAGAGAGAGAGAAGAATCATCGAGCTTGGCAGTGAATTAGGAAGAGGAGATCTAGGGACGTAGTCAGGATTTTACATGAATAGGGGCCGGGGTATCAACCAAATTTTTTTTGTGAAAATCCAAAATAATATCCATATAGTATTAACAAAACATTAACAACCGGAAAGATACAAAATATTCAATCAAAAGAAAAAATACAAAATAATTATTCTTAATACATTAAGATGCTATAAATTGTATTTTTCAACACAAATAGAAATTATGTTTATTTTGTACCCTACATCACTAGTACATATTAATTTAAACATGTAATTTTACCCATGACTCATAACACAGCAAGTCAGCAATTAATAATCAAAGACTCACTAATTAGTGATCTAAGCAACAAAAAAGAGAAAAAGCAAATAGAGAGTGAGAGTCTGTGAGAGAGAGAGAGCAGTCATACCAGATGTGAGCTGCGGACCGTGCGGTGCTGGTCAAGGCTTGTGTGGCGAGGAGGTCAACTGGTCAAGGCTTGCGCGGTTGCGACGTGAGCCCGTGAGCGTGACTCTGTGAGGATTGAGGTGCTGTGCCGTGCAGTGATTTTTCAGGCCTTCAAGCTCTAGCCAAGCGTGAGCCTCTGATATTCCAGCCTCCAGGCAAAGCCAAGCTGAGCCTCTGGCAGTCCCGGTCCAGTCTAGCGAGGTCAAGGCTTGCGTAGCCTTCAATTTCTCTTGCAGTTCGTAACCCTAACTATTATTTTTTTTTTTTTGAATTTAATATATTAATACATTTTCTGATTTGTTGTAAAGGCTGATTTATTTTTAGGCAAAAATATACTTTTGGTCCTTATATTATGAGGGTGTTTTCAATTTGGACCCTGTATTTTTAAACTTTTCAATTGAGTCTTTTCTTGCCCTTGACGTCATCTCATTTACGGAATTAACGTGGCAGACGGAAATTACTGAAGTTGCTTTCATTTAATATGTTAAAAATTATTTAATAAAGCTTAGTTGCCACATATTTTTTTTATTTCTTTCTCTTATTTTTTTCTTTTACTTCTTTTCCTTCTTTTTTTTTTCTCTCTCCTCTGTTCTTATGCTTCACCAGATTTCTTTCCTCTCTCCTCTGTTGTTATCTTTTTTTCATTTTCTCTGAATCTATCTCTCCACCACTAAGCTTGGACATTGAATCGTTCACCACCTAGCGAAGGTGAGATTGAGATCGGAGAGGTGAGCTCGGCGAGGTGAGATTGAAGACGAAGCCAAGCTCACCACCCAGCGAAGACAACAACAGAATGGAAATCCTAGGCTCAGATCTACCAGCAAGCCGTTGAAGAAGCCCTCGATTCCGCCATCGAAGCCTCCATTTCCTCCGCTCATTCCCACCAATCCATCGTAAATGTCCTCAACTCTCATTTCCTTTTCTTTATTTTTTTGGGTTTGGTTGTCTAGAAAATAAAGGAAATGAAAATAAAACATTCAATATTTTCTGGAATTTATGATTGAGGCTGTTGGACACCAAACAAATGAAAATAGAAGAGATGAAAAAAAAAAAAAAAAAAATTCGGGATTTTTGTTGACATTCTATGTGGTTGATGTGTAAATCTGATCTTGCTGTGTAAATGTGGGTTTTGATTTTCCTAGAATTTGAGAGTTGGGTATGATGCTTGAGGTGGGTTTTGCGTGGGTTCCAGGTGTTTTCTTTTTGGGTTTGGCTGTGATTTAGGCCACCGTGGACAGTGGGGGAAGTGTTTGGTTGCTGGGAAAGTGGCTGGAAAGTGGGTGAAATGTTTGGTTCCAGGTGGTTTTTTTTGGGTTTGGCCGTGTTTCAGGCCACCGTGCACAGTGGGTGAAGTGTTTGGTTGATGGGAAAATGGCTGGAAAGTGGAAGAAAAAACGAATTGGGGATTTTTTTTAATTAATTTAATTTTTTGTCTTTTTAAATTTATAAAATGAAATTTGGTTTTTTGTTTTTATCTGAATTTTTTATTAAGATGATTAAGTGTCATTTTTTAATACTAATTTAATATTTTTTTTAATTATTTTATTAGCCACGTCAATTTTTAGTGTAACACATCAGCATTCCGTCTGCCACGTCATCAATTCCGTTAATGAGATGACGTCAAGGGCTAAATTGAAAGCGGTTTTAAAACACAGGGACTCAATTGAAAAGTTTTAAAATATAGGGACCAAATTGAAAACACCCTCCATAATATAAGGACCAAAAGTGTATTTTTGCCTTATTTTTATTTGTTGCTGTGGTTGTGACTTGGGCTGTGATTTGTTGGATGATTTTGATTGAGTTGTATTTCTTCTTTTTGTGATTTGGGCTGTTGATAATTTTGACTATTTTCTTGGGCTAATTTTTTGTTGGAAGGGGCCAAAAATAGTGTTATTAGGGGCCTAAAAATTATGTGAGTGAGGGCTACTAGCCTTTTTTTTGGAGCCAGCAGGGGCCCAAGTGGCTCCGTCTTTGAGGAGATTCGAGAGAGAGAGAATTTGTAATCCTTGAGCTTGGCAGTGAATCAGGAGGAGGAGATCAAGGCACCGCCTGATTCACAAGATATGGAATACAGAAAAGTGAAAGATGAGGTACCTTTCTCTTCTTTTCCTCTTTCACTCTCAAGTCTCACTGCCTGTATATAAAAAAAGTTGTTTATTTGTTTTAAAGGATAGAGATGAGGATGGTAGTGGAAATGACATAGAGAGTAAATCTACATTGGGAGGAGGGGCTACCGTTGAAAACTCCAAATGGAAGCGCAAGTATGAGTTTTTGTTTTCTAATCAAAACCCAAATTATAATAAAGATAGTAATTTATTTGTTTGTTTTTGTTATAGGTCCATTGTTACACTTGCATTGACATTTCTTACGAGTTCACAAGCCATACTTATTGTGTGGTCTAAGAGAGCTGGCAAGTATGAGTATAGTGTTACCACTGCAAATTTTATGGTAACCATCTAACTTTCATTCTGCAATAATTGTCTTTTAGCCAAAGTCTTACCTCTTTCTTCAATTAGGTGGAGACTTTGAAATGTGGCTTATCGCTTTTAGCCTTGGGAAGAATATGGAGAAGTGAAGGTGTTACTGAAGATAACAGGTTTTTACGCTTTAAGGGCATGTTGTTTCATACCGGTTATGTTACTCTCTTCTTAACTTCACATTCTTATACAAGAATACCTCTTTATTCATTCTCTAGGTTGACTACAACATTGGATGAAGTTATTGTATACCCCATTCCTGCATTACTTTACTTAGTAAAAAATCTGCTTCAGGTTAGTTGTGCTAGATTCATCATTTATTTATTTATTTATTTTTGAGAGTCACAATTCCATTGGTATTCTTAATTTTATGTTGTTGCAGTATTACATCTTTGCATATGTGGATGCCCCGGGTTATCAAATACTCAAGAACCTGAATATTATCAGTACTGGTGTTTTGTACAGAATTATACTTAAGAAGAAGTAAGTCTTTCCATCATTTACATTGCATTTTTTTTTTTCATTTCATCATGGAAAATATTTGTGAAAGCCCCTTAAAATATATGATGAAGATGGAAGACTCATAATAATTCATTTGGTTCACATGTCATCTCTTTGATACTAATAAAAATCTAAAAGGTTAAGAATGTTGGCATGAACAAGAGAAATGGATCAAACAAAATTGCTTCCTTTTATTCTTTCTCTTTGTCTATTTTTTAAATCCAAGACCATATTGGGAATGTGAAAAGCATTCATGAGCATAAACATATATACTATTTCAGCTGCTCTTGGGCTATGTGTCTGAGGATGGAGAGTGAAATCAACTCTTAACTTCAGTTTGATTAAGGAAAAAGCTAATTTAAATAAATTAAGAATATAAGCCAAACCAAATAAAACTTTGCAAAATTCTTATTGGGCATTGTGTTCCAACTATATATTCTTTCAGGTTAAGTGAGATTCAATGGGCAGCTTTCATTCTACTTTGTGCCGGGTGCACCACAGCTCAGCTAAACTCAAAGTAAGCTTGCTCACGCTTCTTATTTATGGATTGTTTCAAACTTAGTTACTTGTCTTTTTTGGCATGTTGGACCTTAAAGAAACTATTGGAATTGTCACAAATACGATCCATACCCCTGGACGTGTGCTTCTTGTCTGTGGTACAGGACAAGATGCAGTCTACTGATGAATGAAAAATATTTGGCTAAAATATTGTTTTCATCTCTAAACTTTGAAAATGTTCTAGATTATGTCCTTTCGTTAACTTTTATCCTACGTGTCCTAATAGAATTACTGAGTTGGTATTTTTTTTAGCTTTAGATAATCTGACATGGACTTACTCAATTTTTTATTGCTTTTAAAAGATGCCACATGTGGCACCAAATGATTGGTCCACGTATCGCTAACATTACAGAATCACAAAAACACCCCTCCCCCAAATGCTTAAGTTGTTTCGTTTTATATTTTTTTTTTTGTATTTAAGATCTTGTATATCTAGATAAGTATGTATCTGTAAAATATATACAATAGTATCTTTGTTCTGTATTCGGCTCAATCCTCTTTTTAGTAAAACATTGGGCGGAGTTTAATTAATATTCAATTAAGAGAACGCAAAAAATCCCAAATCTATCTGGTTAGGACTTGGAAAGAGCCCCAAATCACCGGTAAAATCATCACTGAAATTCCCAAGTCTTGATTTAGGGACCAAAAATGAACGCATGCATACTTTTAGCTCATTTTTATGCTTAATTCATTGATGCTGGCTCTGACTGATGGCAGAACAGAACCTGGTGAAAAGCAAGAGAGAAAGGCTGATGATGAATCTGTGAAATACCGTAAAGATCACAAACATTTTTTTTAACAAAACCCATCAAGGAAAAATTGGAAAATATGTTATGAAACAATAAGTTTTGAAAAAATCAGCTTAAGCTATTTTTCAGACTGCAAGAAAGATCCAAAAGAAGATGATGTGGAATATGTAACTATGTTGTTGTAGTAGATAGGGAATAGGATATAGAAAGAGAGTCATCAGTATAAGGGATAAGATAATTTAGACTGACACAAAGCTCATCAAAGATCATAACCAAAAGAAAGAAATAAAATATTAGTTAAATGAAAAGAAACCCATCAAGGATGCTGCAAAGTCATACAGGTGATGAGTACCAACCAACCAGTTATGGCTAAAACACACGAGGGAGGGGATACATCTGAGGACATGTCAATCTATGTGATTGTCTATCACGGGAGCAATATTTAGGCTTTGTGAGTTGCTTGTCATAGTACTAAAGATCTCTGCAATTCTCCTGCAAATGGAAAATGATATAACAAATATAAAAGACACAAAGGGTTTAAGAAATCTGCAATTCGGTTAGGACACGTAGGATAAAAGTTAACGTAGGTTAACGGAAGGGCATAAATTAGAACATTTTCAATGTTTATGGACGAAAAATGAACTTTATGTAAAGTTTAGGGTTGAAAACAATATTTTAGCACAAATATTATTTACTAAATCTTATATCACTTGTATGAAGTGATGATATATCTTGGTGCATTTAGCCATGTATTTGAGAAGCAAGGATTAGTGAAAATTGTTTCTAACTATTTTATTTGTATAATCCTTTTTTTTTTTTGAAATTCCATTTTTTGTGTACTTTCAACTTATTGTCTGTGCCTTAGAAAATGAGATTGTTTTTGCAGTTCCGATCATGTTCTCCAAACTCCTGTTCAAGGTTGGGTGATGGCCATTGTGAGTTACCAAAAGACACTCTTAATTCATCAATGGGGAAAATAAACACTAGAAGAAAACATTTTATAGCTTAATATTCTTGCTATCATAATGGGGGTGATTTCTTTGCAGGTCATGGCACTCCTAAGTGGTTTTGCAGGAGTGTACACTGAGGTGAGTTTTGAAATACACAGTTTGCACTCTAGTTCTTCAGAACTACATTCATGTGTAATCCTGACCCAACATAACTTGATCAATGATTGGGTTGAATTTGGCTAATTTCTGGATTTTCTAACATAGACTGATTGAGGATTATTTAGTGATTCATCGAGTTAAAAAAGTAAATTCTCATTAGAGTGATCTAGAAAACCATTCAGTTAATTAACTTGCTTATGATTTTGGCAGGCTATAATTAAAAAGTGCCCCTCAAGAAACATTAATGTGCAAAACTTCTGGTTGTATGTCTTTGGGATGATCTTCAATGCTGTTGCTATAGTGACCCAAGATTTTGATGCAGTGATGAACAAGTAATTTTAGCTTTCCCCTCTGTTTCTGATTCTCCTCTTACTGTTGGCCTATCCTCTCCATTTTTCACCTTGTGACGTCATTATTAAAAAAGATTCTTTACTGCCTTATAAGTGGAATAGTCTTCGTTTCTTCTTATGAATTCAAGAAGTTTTCATTAAGATGTTTATTTTTTGTTCAGGGGATTCTTCCATGGATACTCATTTATTACAGTTCTCATGATTATCAACCACGCACTAAGGTATATTACATATCTTACTTGGCTTCATAAAGTTAAATGTAGCTTGTTTGCTTGCTCTAACTTTTTCTTTGTATTAAATTTCTCGCTCCCAGGCATAAGGAATCCTTGTGATTTAGTAAAGTTTTATGTTTATTGTATAGGACTTAAATTTGTGATTTTAGTGAATACTATATAAATGTAAAAAAGAAAAAAGAAAAAAAAGAGACATAATATATCAATATTTCAGCACATGTTAGAAGGTTGCATGGTTATGCTTTTATGATTTTAAATATTGTCATGTGCTATGATCTTTGGTCAAGATAAAGAGTTTTCTGTCAAACGTCAATACCAAAAAAAAAAAAAAAAAAAAAAAAAAAAAAAAAAAAATCATACTAGGCAATCTTTAAAATCAATTGCCTATAGATTGATTGAAATGCTACTTTCTACTTCTTGGTTTCCCCTTTGCAGTCATCCCAGAAATGTATTAAGTGATGGGTTCAATCTCAAACAAAAGTAGGAGCTCAATTATACTACCCGTATATGAATTAAAAAAGAAACAAAAGAAAGTAAATTAGCAAATATGTAAGGAGGGCCCCCTATTTGTACATAAAGTTCTCTTTTGAGATTCTTTGTGACTTGTTTCTATGTCATGCTTAGGGTTTCATCCTTCAGCACAACTGATTGCTCTATCTCTCCCCCAATCTCAAGATATGGAATATTTATATGATACTAAAATCTGTGCAAAATACCTTTTTCCTTAAAGAATTATCTACATTTGTCTTTGTCACCTTTCCTACTGTCCTTTAATACAATCTGCTTAAATTGTCTCTTGTGCAGTGGCATTGCTGTATCTATGGTAATGAAGTATGCTGACAATATTGTGAAGGTAAGACATGGAAATATGACTTTGAATCTTGTGCAACATTAACTAAAGTGCATTTGCGTGAATCTATTTATTGTCTGGAATTTTTGATAAGTAATAAGAATTTTATTAAAAAATCAGGTAAGAAAAATATACACCAGGATTATACAAGATGTACAATCCCTCATGAAACCTGAAAGGAAAAGATCTAGAAAGTCTAAAAAAGTAGAGCAAGAAAGACATCCTGAGGCCGACACCCATTCAAATAAAGTGTTTAGGACAGTATGTTTCAGATCAGCCGTGCTTCGTTCACTCCCCTCGAACTGCCTAGAATTACGTTCTCTCCAAAGACCCCACATCAAACAATGGGGGATACATTTTCATATCACATTGTGCCGATGACGACCAAAACAGCCCTGCCAGCATGCTAGCAAATCCATAATCTTCCCCGGCATCACCCATTGGACACCAAAAAGGGCAAAAACCATATCCCATACTTCGCGCAAGAAAGGATAATTAACTGTTTCCCCATCCACCTTACAAAGACAACACCAACTAACCAAGATTATGTGTCATTTTCGCAAGTTCTCCGCAATTAAGATTTTGCCAAGGGCAGCGACCCAAACGAAGAAAGAGACCCTTGAGGGAACTTTAGGCTGCCAAATACTTTTCCAGGGAAAGGAGCAAGCCCCTGTTCGGGAAAGAACACGATAGAAAGAATGTACCGTAAAGCCCTTTTGCAGAGAATGTAACTAGATCACGATGTCGCACCGCTGCCTCTCACCTTAGTAGAGTAAAGTAAATCCAGGAATGAAGCTATGGACTCCAACTCCTAGTCTTGAGCTGCACTAACAAAATCCAAACTCCAATGAAGTTGTTCATTACGAACCTGAAAATGAATAGAAACTAGAGCATCCTTATCTCTAGCAATACGATAGAGTTCCAGAATGCCTCTTGCAAACTAGTCTCACCACACCAAAGATCTTTCCAAAATCGAATGTGCGTACCATCTCCAACCTCAAACTTAACATGTTCCAGCCCCTTCCAATATGCTTCCAGAGGCTAACCCCATGTGGGTCTCGAATCATACTCGTATTCTAGCCCCCCACCTTTGAACCATACTTGAAGTCAATTACCCGCCTCCACAAAGCTTCTCGCTCATGGCCATACCTCCATAACCATTTGCCAAATAAAGCTCCATTGGACATGGTTAGGTTCCTCACGCCCAACCCCCCACTTTGAATCGGATTGCAAATGATATCCCACTTGACCAAATGAAATTTAAACTCATCGCCCATACTGCCCCATAAGAAGTCCTGCTGCAGTTTTTCCATCCGATTGGCCAAAGCTGTCAGAATGGGAAAAAGAGACAAAAAATAGGTTGGTATGTTCGAGAGAGTGCTTTTTATTAAGGTGAGACGACCCCCATTTGATAAATACAACCTCTTCCAGCCAGCTAGTCGTTTCTCCATCTTTTCCAGCACCCCATTCCAAATAGACTTCGCTTTAAACTTTGCCCCCAGAGGCAGCCCTAAATAATTCATTGGAAGGCAAGAAGTTTTACATCCCAAAATGCCTGCCAAATCTTCAATAAAAGGAACATCCCCCATTGGCACTAATTCAGACTTGGCTAAGTTCACCTTCAGACCAGAAATAGCTTCAAACCAAGTTAACAAATACCTTAATTGAAGTATCTGATCTGGGTCCGTATCACAGAAAATAAGAGTGTCATCTGCAAAAAGGTGTGACACCATAAGGAGTCTAGGAGCCTCCATGCCCACAGAAAAACCTGAGACAAGCCCACCACCAACAACCTAGTTCATCATTTTACTCAAGGGTAAAACTTAGGTACAGTTCCTTAGGTTAAGTACATGAGGATCCTAATTGAATTCAGATACATTGAATTTAAATATTCTTGGTAAATGATAACATTGTTTGTGTTTCATTGGTTAATGCAACCATGTGTTTGAATTCAATTAGGGAACATTTGTGTTTCATTGGTTAATGCAACCATGTGTTTGAATTCAATTGGAGAACTTAATGTACTTAACATAAGGAATTGTACCTAAGTTTTACTCTTTAGTCAAAGCCTCCATGATAATGACAAAAAGTAAAGGGGATAGTGGATCACCTTGGCGAAGTCCTCTTGAACTCTCAAAAAATCACAAGAGCTCCCATTAATGAGGATCGAAAAACGTGCAGTAGAGATACAAAACATGATCCAATTTCGCCACTTCTCTGAAAAGCCACACCTCCATAATAAGTAAATCAGAAATCCCCAATTCACATGGTCATAAGCCTTTTCCAAGTCGAGTTTACAAAGAACCCCCGGAGTACCCTCCTTCAATCTGCTGTCTAGGCATTCATTTGCTATTAGCACATAATCCAAAATTTGCCGCCCCTTCACGAAGGCATTCTGAGAAGCCGATATAAGCTTGTGTAAAACCAATCACAAATGATTGGCCAAGACTTTAGCAAGGATCTTATAAACGCTGCCCACTAAACTAATGGGCCGGAAATCTTTCACAATGGGTCGGAAATCTTTCACTTCCATAGCCTTAGACTTTTTTGGAATCAAAGCGATGAAAGTGACATTCAGACTTTTCTCAAATTGATTATGCATATGAAATTCATAGGCAACCGCCAGTATGTCATGCTTAACTATATGCCAACAATGCTGGAAAAAAGACAAAGGAAACCCATCCGGCCCCGGAGCTTTATCCCCATTAAAGCCCATCACCACATTGAAGATTTCTTCCTCATCAACAGGTCTCTCCAACCACGCCTCCTCCTCCTCATCCAATGAATTAAAATGAAGCCCATCCAACAAAGGCCTACGCACTCCACTTTCCGTGAATAAAGACTTGTAAAAATTAACAATATGATCTTGAATGATATCTTGGTCTGAAACTGGTACCCCAGCAACATGGAGAGTGCCTATGGTATTAATACGTCGATGAGAGTTTTCCATATGATGAAAGAGTTTCGAATTCTTATCTCCTTCTTTCAACCAAAGAACAGAGACTTTTGTCGCAAACTTATTTCATCTAATAACATATTCTGCTTTAGCTCATAACGTACTCGATCCATATTGCCCTTCTCCTCATTTGTCAATGCCCGATATTCTGCCATAGATTCCAAAACATGTAGTTCATTGAACAACGCATTCTTTTTGATCAAGACATTTCCAAACACCTCCTCATTCCATTTCTTCAGGCCACTCTTTAAAGCCTGTAACTTCTTTACCAGGATAAAACTAGGAGTGCCATCAAACTGATAAGAACCTCACCAGCCCTCAACTCTTTCCATGAAGTCCGAGCCTTCATCCACATATTTTCAAATCTGAAAGGTCGTTGACTCTGTTGGATGTTACCACAATTCAGCACAATTGGAAAATGATCAGATAAGAGCTGGCATAGCCTCCTTTGACCAATGCGAGAGTAGTGACCCTCCCACTCAGTGGTGAAAAGGAATCTGTCCAGCCGAGACATGGATACAGTATCCCTATTGTTGGACCAGGTGAAAGAACTCCTTTCCATAGGAATGTCAACTAGGCCATTGATCGAAATAAAATCTGAGAAATCAAACATAGAAGAAGTGTATCTAGCAGCCCCTAAGTGTTTTGAGGGAAACCGAACGACATTGAAATCTCCTCCCACACACCATGGTACATCCCACCAATGTTGGACCTCGGAGAGCTCATCCCACATAAGCATCCTCTCATTGTCTACATGAGGCCCATAATCCCCAGAGAATGCCCACTCATAGTGATCTACCACATTTCAGAATTTACATGAAACCGAAAAATGGCCAACAGCTTCATCGAGTTTCTCCACTGCACATCTGTCCCACATAAGTAAAATGCCCTCGGATGCTCCTACAGATCCCAAAAATAGCCGATCAACATAGTGACAACTCTAAAGACTTCTCACTATTTGACGGGTGACCAGCTCTAATTTTGTCTCTTGCAAACAAATGATATCCGCCTTTCACAATTTGTGAAGATTACGAATTCGAAGTCTCTTATCCGACCCTCACATTCCATGATAGAATGTTTAAATTCATTGGAGTAATAGAATGTCCCCATCCCTACTATCATGGCTTACTTTCGTAGTTCGAAAATCATAGTTAATGGAACTTACCAGGCCCTTCAGTTCCTTATTGCCCTGTTTTTTTGGTGTGCGATGCTCAGTGTGTATCGATTTACGTTGATTTCGTCGCGCTTCGATAGAGACCAGGAGCTCAATAACTTCCCTTTCATAGCCTTCGTATGATGCACCCACCAATTTTCCAAAGGCTTTATACCTCCCATTTACCCTGTCAGATTACTCAGAGTACCCACCATTATCCCCACTCTGGACATTCGTCAAAGAATCCCCCCATCTAACTGTGGAGGAGCCATTGCCAGAGGACTGACAGAAATAGGCTCCATCTCCCCATCGAGAGTGGTGCCAGAGACCTCTACTCCCTCCAAATCCACCATGTCCTGAATCTCAGACCCCATAAGCGTCACGGTCCCATACTCTTCCTGATCACCACAACTGGTTGCCTCACAAGAGTCGTACCAATTAAGAAGGTGGTCTTCCGAGATTTCTTTATGGACAGACTTCTCTATTTCCATAGGTAAATGGAGCCGTTGACCATCCTTAAGTTCAAGGAACCAATCTTGCGGTGTACCCCATGTGTGAACCACGTAACCAACAGGCCACAATTCTAGATTTTCCAAAGTAATAGAAAAAGAGTCGGCCTTTGTCTTCGCTAACCCATCGACCCCTTGTAGAGAAGAAACTTCTGAAGTAAAAGACTCCGTAGGTGGACAATCGGTAGTTCTGGGTATCGCCGCTGCCAATGCCGGTGTCTCAGGATGTTCTGATTCCGACGAACTCTGCGAAAGCCCAGGCTGAGGGATTATGTCGATGGTTGGAGTCGCGGAAGTACCAGAGCTATCGCCGAATTCAAAGATTGAAAACTGATTTGGAGAAGAAAATTTTGGAATCGGGGCATTGACTTGAGATTTGTGGGTTACGGGCTTCTCGGGTTGGGTAATATGTGGGGCCCAAAACTATTAACTCGATCTTTGTTTGGTGCGGGCCGTGTGGGTTGAGGCCCAATAGGTTTCCAAACTTGTTTAGTTGTGGGTGGAGGGCTTGCTGGTGGAGGCCCACGTGCGTTAGTGAGAGGACCCGCCTCATCCAAACCAACCCAAGTTGCTTTCCATTCCCCAGCTGAGTTGCACGTGAGCTTCACTTTCAAATTCAAAAGCACTTCATTCTTGGCATTAACGGTTTCCGTGACCTTCGCACCAAATCCCACAAAATTCTCTCTACCATTTTCCCCGCAAAAATCACGTAGATCATGCCCTTGCCATTTCGGTTTCTCAATATTTTCCACGTGTGGAAACAACATTGAGCTCCATGTCTGATGGCCATCGTTATGGTGGTTTTTTCCGTCGGCTGGCGCAAATCGAGGTTCTGGTATGGGTGGCACAACATTATCGTTGTTGGGCTTCTGTTGTGGCTCGAGAACATGACGTAACTCTGCGATAAAACCCCACCAACCACCCTGTTGTTTCCCTTCGGGGATAACCAAACGGCCCTTGACACCTCCTTTACCATACACCATGAGTTCGACAAATCTACCATAATCATTGCCATGGCGGCAGATAACAAACCCTTGGTCATTTTCACGGTATGTGCGTAGGAAAGACGGATCTCCTCCCCTTGTGATATTCTTCTCCACACATTTGGCTAACCACCGAGCCCCATCCTTGCTCAAGAAAACGTAACATAAGTGACACTTTCCGCTTTCTTTAATTTTAACTTGAACTGATTTTCCATCTTCTAATGTAATAATATAAAAACGCTTTGCTTCTATACGAAAAGATCTGTGAATTCCCATTGAGGGAAGTTTAGATCGTCGAGAAACTACCGCCCACTAAGCCTAGGTGGACCTCCGTGTTTGCCGCTTGGGCAGTGGAGGTCCAACTAGTTGGCTGGTGGCCCCCTTACGGGAGGGGTGCTCTTTGCGTTTCTCTGACGTGAAAACTCATGGGACAGTCTGAAGTATGATTATTGTCTGGAATTATTTCTTGGCATATCATAGTGAGATTTCTTTTGCTATTGCCGGTTACTGTTTGGCCCAGAAAGGGTAAAAGGCATCTGCCATCCTTCATTGATGATGGAATTTGTGAATATACTGGAATATAAAAATTGACCTATGGCCTTTTTTTTGGCACCAGAAAATCAATGTTTGTCTTCATGCTCTGTTGGAACTGATTTATGGGTTATTTTGGGCCCTTTTTGTTCTCGGTGGATGGTTAGGTCAAAATGGTTTGCTTTATTGATCTTTTTTTTTTTATTTTTGGAGAAAATGTTAGAAATTTTATTCATAATTTTAAAGAGATTGTACATCATCTGCTAATACAAATGCAAAACAATATGGTAGATCCTCTAACCAAACATTAACATTACATAGCATGTGAGGCCAACAATCAAGCCAATCTATACCATGATCTACCGCATTACAACCAAAGATGGAATTAAAGAAAAAAAGAACATTTTCCTTGGTGAACTTGATAGTCTCATATCTGTGATGTCGTTGCACATGCCTCATCACATCCCAACATTACTAATAAACCCGCAACAATTGCATAGTTAATTCAACCATATAAGAGGGATCATGAAAATCTACCTCCATAAACAATTGAAAATTATAATATAGATTAAAACAAGAAAAGACGTAGATGCACCAAACAATGTACTAGATAAACAGAAAAAGACTAAGAAAGACAATTATAAATCAGAGGGAACAAGGACATGAGTTTTTTTTTTTGATAAATAAAAAATAAAATTGAATAATTAAATGGAGTAGGGAACAAGGACATGAGTAAACAGAAGAGAATAAACTTAAACTGACAACAACATTTATAAAAAACATAGAAGAAACATAAACTGGCAACAAAGGTTATAACAAGATGAAGGATTCCTTTAAGACATAATGTTGAAAAGATTAAACATGAAAGATGTTAAAAAAGATGAAGAAGAAAAAATCTCACGACAGATAATCTGAGGCATCGTAGAAGTTATTGTATTGGATTTGTGCTGTATGTGCAAGAGAAATGGAGAATCTATCTCTCAGCTTCTTTTACACTGCCCAATAGCAAGAGAGTTATGGAATTTTATCTTCAGCTTATTTGGTGTTCGGTGGGTTATGCCTCAAGGGGTATTGGGTCTTTTGGCTTGTTGGTAGCCTGGATGTGGAAGTCAGAGGATTAAGAAGCTTTGGAACTCGATCCCTCATTGCTTCTTTTGGTGTCTATGGTAGGAAAGAAATTCTAGATGCTTTGAGGGGAAGGAAAGACACATACTGGAGCTCAAATGGATGCTGTTACACATCTTGATGGAATGGACTAACGCTTCTGGCTTATTGTCTTCTTATACCATTTTTGACTTTTTAGATTATTGTACTGCTTGATTTTTTTGAGTTGTGTCCTCTGTACACATCCTGTGTACTGGGTAAACTCCCATTTTTATTGGTGCAATAAAATTACCTTTTCTACTGATCAAAAAAAAAAGAAGAAAAAAATAGATGAAGAAAAATAGATCTGAAAGAAAAAACAAAAGACGAAATCATGAAGTTCCTTACTTGCCAACATGCATTGAAAGGAAAAGACTTGTACACACAACAAGACAAGAAACTTTTCATACCACTTTTTTATAATTAAAGATCTTCTCCTATGGAAAAGAAGAAGATTCTGAAGCCCTACAAAAGGGGAAAATTTGATCCTTTAACTAAAGGGATTTTGAAACTTACAGATAATTTTTGAAGAAGTTGAAGACCAATATCAGAAATGGTTCCTAGTGAACCACGTTCCTTCTTAGAAACAGTTCTTACTGGAAATTCAATTTTGAAGAGCTTAATTAGAGATTTTGAAGTCGACGAAGTGGCTTTATTGATCTTAGGATTGACATTATTGTTGCAAATTTAACACTGATAGTTCTTGCTAAACCTGTTGTTGGTCTTTGTTTTCTTAGCCCAACTTGAGCCTTAATAGTTAAATTGGTCATTATAATTGCATTACTCAAGAGAAGTTTATGTTACCATTCTGCCACAAACATTTCTGCACTTAGTTGTTTAAGTTCCCATTTTTTATTAGCTTCCCCATGTTGTGCAGGTGTATTCTACTTCAGTGGCAATGCTTCTCACAGCAGTTGTTTCTGTCTTTTTGTTTGGCTTTAATCTTTCGCTTGCCTTCTTCCTTGGCTCAACGTAAGTTACTTCTGGTTACATGGTTCATCTTTCTCCTATATAGTCATAATCAGATTATGAACAACTCGGTCTTTTCTTCTGGAATGCATTTTATATAATGTTTGGATTGATGAATGATGACACCATAATTACTGGTTTTAAACAATAATAAAGATTGAAAGCTTGATGGTAGTTATGTTTATTTACTTGATTTCTCTTTGTGCTTTCAGCGTTGTATCTGTTTCTGTATATCTACATTCCGCGGGGAAGCTGCAAAGGATAGCCCCATACCGGCTCTGCCCAAATTTTCTGTCAATGTAAAGGCTCACATCCTTTGCCTCCTCTCCTCTATGTTGATTTTGAACAGATTATCATGAAATCAGCAATATACCTGTACTCTTCAGTTACTATTAATTCAGGATTAGTAATCTAACAATTTTGGTTTCCAGTGTTTGCTTCAAGTTTTTGTATTTTTTGTAAAATTACAATGACAAGTTTATCGAAGTGTTGGTGTATGATTTGACAAGCTTCATCTGTAAAACCATTTTGATCAAATACTTATTTAAGAATTTTGAGCCGGACTTCATTTTGCTGGTTTTGCCAAACCAGAGGTTGCGTACTGATTGAGTCATGCTCGGAGATTTGCCAAACCAAAGGCTTTGAACTTCATTTTGTTTAATACGAAGTCATTTTGTTTAATGGATTTTGTGCTTTTAAGCTTTAAGGTATCCAGATTCCGCGTCAACAAACCACTTGTGTAATTCTAATTCCCCTTTCTGGATCTTTACTTGAACAGTTTATAAAGGCAATGCTTCTCTTATGAAGGCCACATATGTTTCTCAACAATAATTATAAACTAGCATATAACCTGCTCTTTTGAGTGGGATCATCTATATTAATTTAGCTAATTCAATTACTCAAGTAAATAATATAATCAAATACAAACATGATATATTATTAGCATCATATTTTAACTAAAGAATATCTTAATCATATAAAAGAGAAAGCAAGATATTTTTAGATAGTATAAATTAATTCAACCACTTCACGTAAAGAATATAATCAAATAATACAAAGTATCATATTTTTATTTAATGTGTAATCACATAAAAGAGAAATCATATAAACTAAGAAGTGTATTTCAAGAAACCACTTTGCACTTGAAAGATGAAAAATTTAAAAGAGAAATATTTTTATTATAAAGGCTTTTTGTAAAGCAGTATTTGGTCTATAAAATAGTAAAACACACGCGTATAACGTAGAGATTGTTAATTTTTAAAAAAAAAAAAATAATAAAACACACGTTTAAAAAGTTTTTATTATTATTAGGATTATGAAGATGTCTTTTAGTAGTAGGTGTTTATTATGATATTTTATGAAGATGTCTTTTTAGTTGTAGGAGACTTTAAAAAAAAAAAATTATTATCTGTTTCTATAAGAGAATTATTTAAACTTGATAGTCATCAAACAAATTAATTATGATACTATATTAAGATGTATTAAAAAAAAAAAAATCAAACGTTCAATACCTTCAATGACTATCAATATGTGTCATACACTCATACTCAACTTTGTATGAATCATAATTCTACTAAAAGACTTCTTTTAAAAAATTCATTGTCCTAATCATAATTCTACTAAAAGACTTCTTTTTAAAAATTAATTGGCCTATTATTAAAAGAGTTCCTAAACAAATTTAATTCCATAAAAAATAGTAATAGTCAAACGCATATTTTTCAAAAAATGATCGGCAGGAAAGGACATTTATTCTACACGTTGTTTAGTTTTTTTTAATTTATTTTTAATTTGGTGTTGATCATTAAATTGAACTAATCTTTTTTTTTTTAAATAATAATAATCTTAGATAAGTATATTTTATTAAGATGTCTTTTAGTAGTAGGAAATTTATTTTAAAGAATTTGTAATTATCTGTTTTAAATTTAAAAGAGAAATATTTTTATTATAAAGACTTTTTGTAAAACAGTATTTGGTCTATAAAATAGTATAATCACATACAATGGAAATTTTAGAAACAGAGAAAAAAGAACAGCAAATGTATCAATTATAATTTGATTTGGATTTTTTTTTTCTTTTAATTATACGTGCATTAACAAACATTAGAAAAACAAATAAGTTTGCCTAACCTTTCAATTTGCTTGAGTATTTGAACTTGTTTGGATCTCTTCTAACTCTGCTTGCAGAAAAACAAAGGACTTGCTTCCTTGAGTAAATTGGTTTTGCAGAGAATCGTTGTTTTTTCTGTAACTAATTTGCAAGGGAAGAGAATGAATAATAGAACAGTTGTTTTTTCTGTAACTGATTTGCAAGGGAAGAGAATGAATAATAAAACAGAGGTAGCGTTTCAAATAATAAAACACACGCGTATAACGCAGAGATTGTTAATTTTTTTTTTAAAAAGATTTAAAAAAAATAATAAAACACACGTTAAAACATAATATATATATATATATAAAATAATAAAAAAAATATAAAACACACGTTTAAAAAGAAAAAAAATTTTTTTTGGTGTTGATCATTAAATTGAACTAATCTAATCCTTTCTTTTAAAAAAAAAAAAAAGTAATTTTAGATAAGTATATTTTATTAAGATGTCTTTTAGTAGTAGGAAATTTATTTTAAAGAATTTGTAATTATCTGTTTTTATTTAAAAGGTTTTTGGCATGAATTAAAATTTATAAAAACATACAAACAAAAAATACACGTTGTTCAAATTTTTTTTTAAGATATTCTGTGTTCATTAAAAAAAAATATATAAAACACACGTTTAAAAAGAAAAAAAAAATTGGTGTTGATCATTAAATTGAACTAATCTAATCCTTTCTTTAAAAAAAAAAAAAAAAAAACTAATTTTAGATAAGTATATTTTATTAAGATGTCTTTTAGTAGTAGGAAATTTATTTTAAAGAATTTGTAATTATCTGTTTTTATTTAAAAGGTTTTTGGCATGAATTAAAATTAATAAAAACATACAAACAACAAATACACGTTGTTCAAAAATTTTTTTTTTTTTAAGATATTCTGTATTTACCGTTTGATAAATAAACTGGATTAAGTCAAATTATTAAAACAACGTATCACTTGGGAAATAAAAACAATTGATAGACATGCCACTTGTCTTGATGTCAGACACTCTTGGTTTTAACGCTCATGTCTTCTGCTATTATATATTATATAGATATAGATGTTAAAGAGGGCAATAACTTTGTGCTTAATGTAATCTTGAGAGAAATTGTGTTTTACTTCATATAAATTTTGAGTTTTGAGATCTACACGTAGGCAAGTAAAAAAAGAAAAGAAAAAGAACTACCCATAAGTAAAATAGAAAAAAAAGAAAAAGAAAAAAGAATTTAGGTGATTTCATCTTGTTTAATTGGTCTCAAATGGATGAGCGAAGTGAGGAAATGAAGATGAGAACAGTATATTGCACTATCTATGGTTACTTTTGGTGGACTTGATTTGAATGGCAGCTACAAAGGACAAGAAAATTAGTTATGACAAGGCATTTCGTGTGTCCACATGAAAAAATACAGGAGGTAGTGCAATCCAACGCCCTATGGTCTATGGATTAAAAACGTGCCTTTCATGATATGGTAAAATGATTGTATGCACTTATAATCTGCGTGCTGCAATATGCTAGACGAAGTTAACTAAACATTGCGATAAACAAATTATTAAAATGTTAAAGTTATTATCAATCTTATTACAAAAAGTTTATAAATTGATGGACAATGAATTTGATTTGATGTTGTTTCAATAACAAAATAAATAAATGTCTGAATTAGTTTTTATAATCGGTGATAGAACAATTTTTGAGGTTTTTTAGAAGAATTGGTAGTAAATGGTTTTAAAAACTGGACCGAGGAGAGAACGGAAAATGGAGTGATTCCCGTATCACTGATCCGATCGAACCTGACGTCATAAATAATTAATAATTTAATAATTATATAAATAAATATAACATTTATAATATTTAAAAAAAATATCCCCACATTGTTCTACTGTTGAAATATATTTTTGGTGCAATCAAACACCAAAAAATGTTTCATTAGCAAAAAAAAACACCAAAAATGTTTCTTAAAGACAAAAAAAAACCATAAAATGTAAATACTAGCCACAACCATCTAAACATGAGGTGCATTATTTCAATGGAGGAACTCAACACTATATGTGACCACATGGTTACATTAACATAGCAAGCAGCAAGTGCTAGCCAGCTAATATGAGAAATAAATAAAAAGTAAAAAACCACTTCTTTTAGTCTTTCTTTTAGTCTTTGTTTGTCTTGGTCTTTACAGTCCAGTAGTCTTCAGTCTTCACCGTCTCTTTTATTCAAACCCATACACCTTGAGTAGTCTTCGTCTCTTTTATTCTTTATGCAAGTAGTCTTCGTCTTCTTCGTCTCCTTTATTCATTTTTTGGACAGCTTTACACCTTCACCGTCTCTCTCTCTCTCACACACACAATGAGCCAAGATCAATTCACGGTGATTTGATGCGGAGTACGGTGTTTGGGCTTTAAATAGTTACGGTGAGTTTTGGATGGTGCGGTTGTAGATGGTTCTAATAGTTTTGGGCTTTAAACGGTGATGTCTAGAACCGGGAACCGGTTACCGTGCCGGTCGCGGTTTTATGAACCGTTTTGTTTTTTATTACTTTTTCTAAATTTCCGGTTTTAGAGAACCGAACTTACCGGTTCCCGAATCGGTTGAACCGGCCGGTTCGGTCCGGTTTTTAAAACCATACTAGTATCATATTACTCAAAAATTATATTTAGTTTGACAGTGAGGAAAGTGTTCGTACTTTGTAGGCCTCCAACCACACAAACGTGCCATGCTTATTAACTTGACTCAGAAGGTGAAAGTGCGGCTTCCAACTTAAAGCACACATGGGCTTTGTGATTTAAAATGGGGATGATTGCTTTGTTCAGACTTCAGAGATATTGAACGAGAAAACACCGCAATTCACTCGTTTTGTGTCTCCGCCAAAGCAAATGAGTATGTTTGGAACAAAAGCCTGCCTTAAGAACCAACCGTAAAGACTCCGTATACTAGAAAGCAAAATTATTTACTTCTTCACTTGAAAGCAACCAATGAAACCACAACTATATATAACTAACCTATCTCCTCCCTCACATTCACTCATCTATTCCTCTTACTTCTGTCTTTATTAAATTCTTAACACAAATGGCTTTCTCTTCATATTCTAAGATCTCCCTTCTGGCCTTTTCTGTGTCTTTCTTGGCATGTTGTGCTCTGGCTCATGATTTTTCAATCGTGGGTTATTCGCCAGAACACTTGACTTGCTTGGATAAAATCGTAGAGCTTTTTGAATCATGGGTGTCAAAACATGGTAAAACTTATAGGAGTATCGAAGAGAAGTTGCATAGGTTTGAGATATTCAAAGACAACTTGAAGCACATTGATGAGAGGAATAAAGAGATTAGTAGCTACTGGCTTGGGTTGAATGAGTTTGCAGACATGAGCCATGAGGAGTTTAAGAATAAGTACTTAGGATTGAAACCTGCTTTGGCAGGAAGAAGAGGGTCCTCCATGGACTTTAGTTATAGAGATGTGGTGGATCTGCCTGAGTCTGTGGATTGGAGAAAGGAAGGAGCTGTTACTCCAGTCAAGAACCAAGGTTCATGTGGTATGTAACTCTCTCTCCCTTTCTATACAATAATTATCTCATGCATCAAATATCTAATACATGAGATACATACCTTCCTTTGTGTGTGTGTGTGCGTGTGTGTGTGTGCATGTTGCATGCGTACGTGTCTATGCATGTATCTGTGGCTAGGATGTTTTCTTGTTGATCATATAGTGATCATAGATGATTATATGATGAGCATGCAGGTAGTTGTTGGGCATTTTCAACCGTTGCAGCTGTTGAGGGCATAAACCAGATAGTCACTGGAAATTTAACTTCATTGTCCGAGCAAGAGCTGATTGATTGCGATAGGTCTTTCAATAATGGCTGCAATGGGGGTCTGATGGATTATGCTTTCGAATTCATTGTCTCCAATGGTGGATTGCATATGGAGCAAGACTATCCATATTTAATGGAGGAAGGATCTTGTGAAGAGAAGAAGGTAAATTCAATTGTTAACAAACTTTTATAATTGGTTTGTTGAATTCACATGATTATTTGTCCTCAGGAAGAAATGGAGGTAGTGACAATAAGTGGTTATCAAGATGTGCCACAAAATGATGAAAGTCTTTTGAAGGCACTGGCTCATCAGCCTCTTAGCGTAGCTATTGAGGCTTCTGGTCGAGACTTTCAATTTTATAGTGGGGTAAGCTGGATAATATCATATATATTCTCTCCTCAACAAATAAAATCCACACACTTTTCGACTCCTACAACTTGTTTTCCCTAATAATGCTTGGTTTCGTTGGCTTCGCAGGGCGTATTCGATGGCCATTGCGGAACTGAGCTAGATCATGGAGTAACAGCTGTTGGATATGGGTCATTGAAGGGGTCAGATTACATCATCGTGAAGAATTCATGGGGACCCAAATGGGGAGAGGAAGGGTACATAATGATGAAGAGAAACACAGGCAAACCAGAAGGGCTTTGCGGTATCAACAAATTGGCTTCATATCCTACCAAAAAGAATTGATCTACTATGTCAACTTTTCTTCTTTCCATGTTTTTTCCTTTCCAAGATTGATGAAGTTTTATTTGTATGACCTTCTTATGTTCCTCCAATAAAATGACTATCTCTAGAAACTCTATATAAGTTGAATACAAATTCAAAATTGAAACACAATTACTCTCTTCCTCCCTCCGTTAAAGAGGCTGCTTGGAGACGTCCTCCTTGTTCCTTCTGCTTTCCTTCTATGAAAAGTCTTATTTACCAATAAAAAAAAAAAAAAACCATACAACAATAGTGGATCTGTGGATAGAAATTGTGGCAAGTACCAACAATATTAGCAAAAAAAAAAATGCAAAAGAAATTTCCGTAACAATGATAATAGAGGTGCTTGCATGACCTATCCAACTGAAAAAAAATAAAAATAAAAATAAAAAAAACACACAAGAGAGAGGAGAGTGCACTCACAGAAAAGCATGTAGTGGACAATAATTTCGGCTGCTTGTAAACGGTTTTTGTGTTTCTTTATTTATCAAAATGACAACCTCAAGAATTTAACAGATATGACTCTTCCAGGCAGTAACACCTAATGCTAGTGTGTGGAATGAGTAATTCTGAGCAAATAGGGGTAGCCGTACAAATAAGAATGGCATATTTAACTCAAAACTTCGTTGTATTTAAAGACACAATCATAAAGCCGTCCTCCAAGAAATTGGGCCACCTCAGGATGTTCCACCTGTGTACAAAGATAAGAAAAAAAAAAAGATAAATAAATGTAAGGAAGCAAATAAACTGATATACTGGAAAAAACAACAATGACATAAATGAAACCATTACCATCCCAATCTTGAGGGAATCACACTTAAATTGTGCATAAAGATTTGTCTCTATTCCACGACCCTGCCAAAAGCAATCACGGTTTTATTTGGAGAACTAAAAGATCTTAATCACAGATACAGCACATCCACAATTGTATCACATATGAAGAGTTCAATCCATCATGATTTATTCCCCCAAACTCTAAACGACGATATGTCTTCTGAAGGAGAGGTATTTAGAATACTGTGAAAAACTACTCTTGCAGCAAATTTTCAGATACTGCAGCTTGTGTATGCCACTTGGAAGAAAAACAGTAATAAGTTCATTAAAACCTAACCTCATGCGGCAAAAAGAAAAATAAATAGGTTCATAATTAATAGGAATTATACTTCCCATGTATTTGGCTCATCACTTATTCTTCCTTCTTTTTCATTTTTATTTATTTTCCCTATAACAATTATTTCTTTATCAGAAGATAATAATCATATTGGACAAAAGAAACTAAGTTTGAATGAAGCCATGTTAATCTTTATGGGAAACTATATGTTCACAAATTGAATTTGTAAAATTATGCCAGGCTGACAAATACAGTGTTTAGTATCGAATGCTAGTAGTTTTCTTAGATTTCATTTTTCTTTATCTTGCGGAAAAATTTGAATCCCAAATCCACTTCTTGGCTCTCATATAGTATATAGACTTATCAACTATACTTCCATAAATTTGAACAATACCCACTCACAATTTCAATGCTCAATGTATAGAACACAAACATGAAAAAGAATTCTGCAGTGAGACGTAGTTGGATGAAACATGAGTTGACATATGGATGGTCCAGTTTTCTTCTAAGTGGTCAAAGGTCATTTTAATAAGAGAAACAGAAATGAATGAAGAAGCATCAATCATAAAATGCTTTTCAGCTCTACTAGCTTCCTCAATTGGTAAGAACCTACCATCCCTTCCAAGACAACCAAGTCTGCATCACTTGATAGGTAGGCAAGCTCTTCTGAAACTCTTGAAAGATCAATAACCTGCAAGGTAATTAAAAGGCAAAAGAGCTATCATCATACACCTATAGTGATGCCATACTTATTAAAGGGAAAAAAAATCACGCATCTATAGTAATATCATCATCCAATAAGTGAAAGAACATAGAAGAAAAAGAAAATAGCACTTTCTTACCGGCAAATCATTACCAGAATTGGAAATTAAAAGATTTGAAGTATCAACGCCCATTAGCTGCCCATGTTCATCCTTCAGCTGGTAAATTGCCACTCACAATGTCAGAGTCAACCAAGATTCTGAAAAACTAACACAATTCTGAAGGTTTTTCTTTCTATCACCTTTGATATAATCTCAATCAGTTCAGGGTAAGTTACATCATTGATAGAAGGCAAGTCATTGGCTGCCAAAACAACCTGCATAGAGAAAGCCATCATATCAAACAACGCCAACTTTACAACAATATGAAGAGTGAGTGATACATGACATATTAAAAATGGCCAGCACCCAGCAAAACCATTACATATAGAACCACAAATGTACAACCTACAATTAAACAACAGGAGATAATGAGAAAGAAAGGGGTGGGATGTGCTTCAGCTTTTTGGACCACTAGATGACAACGTCCAAAAAACCTAGCTAGCTTAAACAAGTTTAAAGGAAACTTATTTTCCCGATGGACCATTTGATTTATGCAAGCATGGAAAAGAGGCATGCTAGTCTTGATAAGTATCTACTCTTGGGTCCTACTGAGTACCTGAGGCACGTGAATGTTTGAAGACACTACATAGGCTGTTCTTTACCTACTTTTGTGACAACTTGACAAGTAAACAGTAGAACTTCAAATTTGGAGACAGGAAACACAGACAATTCTCTTCAATGACAAATTTTAACACTAGAAGACTCAGATGCATAGCATAGAACAATCCAAAACTGAAAACAAACCTGAGTCCCACGTCGGAGTAATTCTCTTGCAAATGGCAATATCCCTAAAATAATATCTGCACCAGAGTTATCAACAAAAATGATAGCCTGTCATGACAACCAAAGGAGCTGGTTATACAGGAGAAGCACACATAATAGTGTCAATGTAGAGAATGATGATGGCTAAATTAAACAAAACATAAATCTTGCCTTTTTCCAAGATTTCTTGCTCCATTTCAATTTGAAAGTGTCCAAGTCATCAATAACCCAAGGTCGAGGGACAAGATTTTGACAACTAGCTAAAAAGGACATTCCATCCTTCGAGAAAATCTCTGCAAGCTTCAAGAAATAAGAAGAAAAAAAATGTTAAGTTAGTACTATAGAAAATCATTCAAACATTCACATATTCCACAGTTTAAGAAGTACCCACGTTGTAGAAACCATAACAAAAGGATCTATATCTTGATAACCAATATGATATAGTCACATAGTCTTTGTAAGTACAACATGATTTAATTTCAAGTTCCTATATTGTTCCATACAATTTTCAAAGAAATGAAAGAACTGCAAGGAATTTTCCATTAATTTGACCATAGGCGAGGGACTTCATTTAAGATACATGGCAATGGCAAAGAATATGCCAATAAGCTCAAGCTCAAATGACACCTCCTTCACTTGTAAAAGCAAGGTGGAGGAAGTTGTAGGTTCTAGACCACTGGGTGCATGTATAACTTAACAATTAAAAAAAAAAAAAAAAAAAAAAGGTCTAAATTACAAATTACACCCTCTAACTTCGGTCAAAATTCATTTCAATCCTTTTTTTTTTTTTTTTTTTTTTTTTTTTTTTTTTTTCATTTCAGTACTCTAACTTCCATTTCTTTTCAATTCAGTTCTTCCATCCACATCTTTTAGTCGGGCTGCCGATAAGTTTCCAAAATGACATTTTGCTATTTTTCAAATTTTAAATTAGAAATTAAAAATATATTAAAAAATCATAATGTTTTTTGTTTTGTTTTACCATTTATTGCTTTACTCTCTCTCTGTGGCTAGGTTAGGTCGAGCCGTGGAGACAATTTTTCAAATCTTCGAGTTGCAACCGAGTGCCTCAGCCCTGAGTGTTCGAGAAAGGGTGATTGAGAAGGAAACAAACCACAACGGCCTGGTTGTCTCAAATCAGTTCACCGAGTGAGGAAGGGGTAGTTGTGGTGGCGTGCAAAGGGGTGGATCGGGTGGAGCGCTGGAATCAGTCAAGTTTGTGCCAGTTCACCTCAGCTTCGTGCTAGTTCATGCCGGTTCAACTAAATTGGATTTCGGTCATGGTGGGTTTGGATTGATTGGGTTTGGAGACCAAGTTTGGTTGATTTTGTTGTGCCTGTGGGTGTATGATGAAAAATCTGTGTATAGAAAATTCGTATTTTGATAGAAATTTTTGGTTGAATCTGTGTACTGGTTTTTTGGATAAATTTGTGTATATAAATTTTGTGCTGGCTTACAAATTATTGAGAATTGAGTTTGATGTTTTTTTAGAACATTTTTGGGTTTTTTTTTTTAATTATACAGAATCCAAATATCTCTCAATCTCAAAAACCATATCCAGAATAAGAACAGGTTTTAAGTTTTTCTTCTTCCCTCAATTTTAAAAATAAAAATAAAAAATCATTTTCTACTTTTTTATATTTTTTCCAAAAAAAATTTTATTAGTTGTTTGGATTTTTTTTAATTTAAAATCTGAAAAATAGAAAAACAAGTCATTTTTGGACACTTAACAGCAGCCCAACTAATGAAATTGGACGGAATGACCGAATTGAAAAGAAATAGAAGTTAGAAGACTAAATTTTTTTTTTTGATAAAAAAAAAAAAAAAAAAAAAAATCCAATAAAGTTAAAGGACTTAAATGAATTTTTACCAAAGTTAGAAGATGTAATTTGAAATTTAGCCAAAAGAAAACAATGGTGAAACAAAAAATGATGTCTTATAAGGCAGAGTGACTAGATCCAACTTAAAGGTATTGATACAACGAGCAAACTTATATGCTGCCTATGTTTAAAAGAAGAATACAGCCCAAAAGAGATATACATATAAAATCAAAAGATTCAAGCCCCAAAACCCAACTAGTTGGTATTTAAGGTCTAGTTTTGCTGAGAATTTATGAGTTTATATATTTGTTAGATATAGAATGATGAGATCTCAAAATGTTGACAAACTTTCTAATAAAAGACTACCTACCTGTGCAGAACCAAGATCAATTATGTTTCCTGCAAATTTCCCTCTGACCAGACTCTCTAGACGCTTTCCTCCATCTTCAATGGAATCATTAAGAAGAACTACATCCGCAAATAGGGATATAGCCTTCGCATTCTCTTCATCCTATTGAATTTTGTGCACTAAAAGAAGAGCTTTATGAGTAGAATGGAGAAAAAACATGGCACCAGCCAACATACAAATTTAACACTTACCTTGACTTTCTTGAATATATCTCTGAATCCCAATTCTCTAAGGATTTGCTCACGAATTCTGCAGAGAAGCTAGCATGTCCCCCCAAAAAAAAAGAGTCAGAAGAAAAATCAGTATCTCCATACGAAAATGACTAAATGAGAGAATAAGAAATCACATGTTTCAGCTAAAATTAATTGATGAAGATGGTGACAGAAGCTCTTTAGATGATTCTTTTAACAATTGGCTTACAATGCAATCAGGTGGACCTCCATGACTTTCAGGATCCTTCTTGAAGTCCTCAAGTATTTCAGCATACCTTCCATAAAAGATGCAAAAATACAGAAAATGCAATCAGCTTACAGATAAATCACAATAAGTACCCTGGGGGTATAAGATACAGGAGGCAACATAGCAATATGGCGCACAAACACATAGAAAAACACATGGAATAATTATGGTAAGTTTCAATCTACTAACTAACAACCCTGTTACAGGCTTACAGCAACTAAGACCAAATGACACACACATATATAAAATCCAAATAAAGACACATAAGATAGTAGTAGCAATGAGGTGTTAGAAACAAAGAATTTGATGATAGCATATTCAACAAGTTCAAATAGTTGTTGCTTAGTTATAAGACAGTGATGTACCTCTGAGCAAATTTGTCAGCTTTAATGGGAGCATCAGGTACAGTAGGATCACTCTCAGCTCGTTTCCTGGAACAAGATAGAATCAATGAAGCCTAAGAACAAAACCCTCTACCCTGGCTATGAATATGACTAACATAAACAAATAAAAATAAAAATAAAAAAAGAATAAAACTTTGGAATTGGAAC
The DNA here is from genome assembly GCA_907173295.1 of Fagus sylvatica. Lineage (NCBI taxonomy): Eukaryota > Viridiplantae > Streptophyta > Magnoliopsida > Fagales > Fagaceae > Fagus > Fagus sylvatica. The sequence continues at coordinate 15,649,074 of OU015768.1, read as the reverse complement.
TCCTAAAGAATGAAAACCCATAATTGATAAAGGTCAATTAGAAATGAATAGCAAAACAGAAGTTTGAAAGGAAAGGAAAGGAAAGGAAAGGTACTTGAAGGAGGGAATGGAATTGAGGAAGAGATCAATCCAGGAGAGCTCAGTAGGGGTGGGCTTGCGAGGGTTATCGGAGGGAAACCTGTAGGGAATGGTGCACGCTCTGTAATTCGATTCGATCGGAGTCGGTAGCAAAGGAAATGCCACCATTTCCGATGCGCTCTCCATTCCTTCTTTCTCTCTGTGAATTCGATGCTTTTTATTTATTTTTTTTATTTACATAAAAATGCGTGTGCAAGTGCATGTACATCTCTCCACCGCATGTGTATTTCACTATTTCTTCTATGCTCACAATCATTTTCTTCAAGGACCAATTAAAAAAAAAAAAAAAAAAACCAACTCAAATTATGATTATCAAACTCACTATTTCTTCTAGTGAGTTTAATAATAATAAAAAAATGTCAACTCAAATTAAAAAATAAAAAATCATATCATCAAACTCATGTGCTAACTCAAACTAAATTAGTGAGTTTGATGATTATAATTTTTTTTTTTTTTTTTAATTTGAGTTGGTATTTTTTTTTATTAAAATTTGAGTTGGCATGCCATATCAGACATTTTTAATATTAAAAAAATCATTAGCCATGTTAGTATTTTCTATCCAACACTTAACAACAAGAACCATTTTGATACAAGGTTGAAAGGTTGAGGACCAATTTGACACAGTTGAACAGTTAGAGACCAATTTGACACAGAGATTAAAGGTTGAGAACCAAAACAATATATATATATATATATATATATATATATATATATATATATAAAGATTAAAAAAAATTCAACTTCAATTTGAAAATGTTGATGGTTAATAACTAAAAATATTAATATTGACAATTTTATTATCGTGTATAATGATACACCTTAACAAAATAGACAATTATGTTGTCGATAAAAGTATTGAAAATAGGTCAAGTTGAATATGAGAAACGTCTATACCTGTTTTATATGTTTAATGATAAAATACATGTATTTTTTTAGAATATTTATATTTGATAAGGTAAACAAGAGTTTTTAAAAAACAAATATGTACATATGTGTATTTGTAGTTGGCAGTAAGCTAGTTTTATATGCTTTTTTATTTTTTTTTTGGTCTTTTGGTCATTTGGTGCCAAATCTAATCTAGCACATCATGTTTCTATTTCGATGTTAGGTTCATTTAAAAATAGAGTGCTAATTTCTTGTACACCCTGGTAATATATTTTTGGGTTTAAATATATTATTAGTTCTTAATGTTTGAAATGTGCGCAATTGTCCCCTAACGTTTCAATTACGTCCATCATTGGTCCCTATGGATCAATAGTACTCATTTTTTAAACTTTAGGGACTAAGAATAAGCGTTATTGGTCCATAAAACACAATTGGTTCCTAAAATTTAAAAACGTGAACGCTATTAGTCCCTAAATGGTGCGATTTAGGGAGTAAAAGCGCTCACTTTTTGAAATTTTAGGGACCAATTGCACTTACTTTTGAATACTTAGGGACTAAAAAATCACTTTAATGATCAATAGTGCATGATTCTAAAACGTTAGGATCAATAGTGTACCCTTCATTTTGGCTAAATCATGAAGTAATATAATGAAGAGGTTCAAGCCTTCATTTTGGCTAAAATCATTATGGTTAATTAAGACACCAACCCAAGAGGTTCAAGCCTTCCTAGGGTGGTGGCTTAGTGGTTGGAAGCCATTTGGAAACATCACCTTACAAGTCCGAGATTGTGAGTTCGAATCTTGGCATGCCTCCATTATTACCCTAGTTTTTTGGTTCAAAATGTACAATTATCCTCCCTACCCTTTTCCCACTGCACCTTTCAACTTTCAAGTACCTATGTATTACACATTTACATTATCTTCTTCTTTTTTTCCTGAATTTTTAATGAGGCAAACAAACTCTGTAATTATTCCTCCTTCCCTGTGGCATCTACAAGTCTACAACCCTTGGAAGGAAAAGACTATTGAAATAAGAATAATGTTATATACACAATAAATTTCACATCATTTTTCACTAGGGAAGATATTTCTTTCACGCTATCTACACCTTATATCATCCAAATGTGGACAATATTGTCCATAAGTGTAGACAATATTTTCCATAAATTTGAACATGCTCACAAAGTGTGGACATTATTATCCACATTTTAAGTGGTGTGAAATAATGATGTGAAATGGTAGTATGGAAATATCAAAACCCTAACCATTTACAACATGACACCTTGTTGTGATTTTTTTGTGTGAAAATCTTTGTGTCCCAAAAAGAGTTATTGTTGAAACAAAACACCTGAAAAGCGTGTACCCAAAGCCCATTTACATATAATTCTATAAAATAAATAAATAAAAAGCCCATTTACATAGGCAATAAGCTGCATAATTTACATTCATATTCACCTAAACAAAAGAACAACTAAAATCATCCCCAGCGTGGATTACACATTTGATCAAACATTCTTTAACAAAAATATGATGGGGAGACTTTTATGGACTAATCATGTGAATATATTCGAAAAGGGAATCAACTAAAACAGAGACTTGCATTATGCTGAACCTTTGACTTACCGCAAAATTCTTTAAATAACTTTATACTGAAAAAGAAAAAAGAAAATTCAATGGTGTTGGAAGATAAAAAAAAAAAATGATACTACGAAGGAAAATCTAAAGGTTCTCCATGATATTGCAATATTCCCTGAAGCATAGGAATCCAGTCAAAACATTTTCATTTGGAAAGTGTGAGATCCTACAGATCATACACCATCAGAGGGATTGATAGCATGAACTACTGTTACAGATGAGAAACGTGATCCTATCTAACATCAAAACTAAGAACATGGTGGTGGGATTTGGGTCCCAATGTATTTAGCTCTAACATTTTTGCAAGTGGAAGTGGCATGTTTCTCCCCTGATGACAGGTCCAAGTGAACATCTTCAAGGTAGATATTCTGGCATGGCATCCCTTTGCTGCATTCAAGTGTCACTGCTACCTTTGATGACGAAGTCCCTCTAATGTTCTTAAAATATATGTCACTGATCTTCACTCGAGATGGTGCCTGCAGTTTGTTACCAATAGGATTTTCAACAATGTCTCCCAGCTGGGACATTTAAACTAGAAACCAAAACCATCAATAAAAAATGTGCCTGTATTTTAAACTTACAATGGAAGTGCAAGAGGTGAAAGGACAATATGTTTGGTCGATTATAATGGGATTGGTCACATTGTTCATGACAATGTTCTCAAATGTCATATTGGTGGCTGCACTGCTACCTGGGGAGTTAGCCCATGTCTTAATCCTAATGCCATTTGTGGTACCTCTCATGGTACAATCCCTGACCAAAAGTCCACTCACATCTCTTTCATTCCGATATCTTCCCAAACTTCCAACGCTATAACATGTGACCATATAACCAATATATTACATTAAGTAGCTCCACATAAATGATGTATGTACCCAAGTAAACATAGAGGTTACAACCATTGGAGATTTCAAGAGTACCTGATGCCGTGACCAGGTCCACATGTGACACCTGTGATAGTGACCTGAGAATTTCCTTGTCCAACAGAGATGCAGTCATCACCAGTACCAATATGTGATCCAGAAAAGTAGACACCAGAGCTTCGCTCAATGTGAATGCCATCGGTGTTGGGACTATTTGCAGGTGCTGAAATCTTGATTTTACTACCTTTGAAGTCCTTGCACTCCACGAGAGCTATGTGAAAGAACTTGCTATTCAGCGAAGTTTTCTATTAAACTTATTATTTTATGCCTCGCCACAATAATCATTAACAACAGTCTTATTCATTGCCATGAATTTCACATTGCTGCAAGGTCATTTCTTTTATCTTTTAGAAAATGTTTTCTATTAAACTTATTCATTGCTCTACTACTATACAAGGTAAACTAAAAAAAAACAAAAAGTTTATAGTTCATGAAACATACAGTTGGAAGAAGTTTGCAGTTGGAGTCAGTGGGGCAGTTATTGTAAGGCCAGGCTTTAGCACCTTGGCCATCAAAGGTTCCACCTCCGGTCAAGGTTAGCCCCTCTACCCATCCAAATTCAACCCAACCAGCACTGAATCCATACTTGGACAAGTCTGTTGTAGCTTTCAAATAACCCTGCAAATTACTCAAATTTAATCATGGATAGATGATTCGATCAAATTCGATGCTAAAGAATACAGATGGTGGTAATAAAAAATAAAAATAAAAAAAGACGTGAGGAAAAGATGAAGATCACAATCTTGCCTTCAAACGAACAGTTAGAGATGATACATTATTGCACGGGCCTGCAAACTTGATGGGGCCAATCAAGTATGTCCCTTTTGGTATCAGAAAATTTACTGAGCCTGATGACTCACATGCCGCCTTCCATGCTGCTCTGAAGGCCTGGAATGACAAGTATCAGTTTTATCTTCTTTGTTAATTCAAATAAGCTAATTATGTACATTATATACATATTATTAACCTATCCATCTATCTCATGCCATTAGTCTATTAAAAAGCTATAGTCATGCGCATGCCAGATAAAACTATTTGTCAAACATGTGATAAAACCATTTGTAATTTTCTAACTTTTGTGCATACAAACTAGAGAGTAGAAACTCTGGAATTGGAGGAACCCCTTATAAGTTCCTAGTATCAGAAAGAAGAATGAAAGCCAAGCCAGAACAAAGCTTTCTTCATAGAAATTCAGATGCTACAAGTGAGCAACTTTGTATGCTTTTATTTAAGTGCTAAGAACTGCCATGTGCAGCATAGAGCACACATAAATACACGCAACATTTGATACAACTGATTTTCTAGAGAAAGTCTTTAAGAAATTACTTAGCAAAGAAAAGTCTGCTGAAATTATTAAATACAATCAATTATTTAAATTAGCATAATATGAGAAAGAAAGGAAAACTGAATTTATTTAAGAGAAAATAAAAAATATGAGTTGGGTTCCAAATCGAAACCAAGGTACATATCTTGGTAAAATTTCTTAAAACACCCGTTCAGATTTGACATTAGAAAAATATGGCTTCATGCAATTATGAGCTACAGAGTGGAATGTATGAATTTGTCTGTATAATCCAATTTAGAACATTCTGAAAGTTTCCACCTTTAAACAAAGATAGAATTTGATTAAAGTAAAGGAAAAATCTGTAACTTATATAGTTATTAAACTCTCAGAAGCTGAAGCTTGTCTTTAAGCCATAAGGTGCAAGAAATGGCTGAATTCTGCCTACTGCAACTTGCATAAAAATTTAGCAAGGGTATTTTTAAGAGATTTAACTAAGCAAACCGCCACCCCAAAAAAGAGAGAGAAATTGGAAGTAATTAACCATATTTTCTTTCTTCATTTGCTGCTCCTGTGGACTGTAGTAGTGCTTTTGAACTCCACTAACTTTCCTAAGTTGTCCTAGAACAAAGATAAAAGATTACAGACTTCTAAATGGACGTTGAAGGAGTTTGGTCACTTTGGTATTATTCTCCATTGATCAAAAAGCCAAAAAAAAAAAACTAATTCTATTTAAATGTTGGAGATGGAGAATAAAGTAATTAACTGGTCAGACTTTTTTAGAAACACCAAGAATTCTGAAGAAGTAAGCTAGTATAATTCTTTGTTTCAAAGAGAGAAAGTGAGAAAAGAGTACGAACCCTAGTGTCATCAGTTTGGCTATCTGCTCGAGCGCCAAAGCTCATCACATTAAATAAACCAGAGCTCCTCCCCTTGTGATGTAAAATTCTACTTCTTTGTGCTTCAATGCCTTCCACACCTGACACTGCTGCTATCTTTATCCCTCTTTCTCTGCCAAAAACACCATTGAAACAAAAGATAGACAGCACCAAGAGCAGTTTGCCATCAAAGACAGGGCTCATGTTACTGTTTTATGTATGTGTCAGTAATGTTAATGCTGAGAGTAGTGAGTTTGTTTAAGAATGATTAAAGGGTCTGTAACATTCAGCAAGATCAGTGCAGGGCTAGAGAGTAGAGTTGTTTTGAATATTTTTTGAAAGCAAGTGAAAAGGGCGGGCTTTAAGACTCACAGTAACTGCCGTTAACTCCCACCCCCACTGCATATTGGTAATTGTAAACCGTCTCATTCAAAATTCTTAGACATCACCCACGAATTCTTGAAATTGTGGGCTGTTTTTTCATCTTAGGTGGCGTCTCCTTATTGGGCTAATTTATTTATTTTTGATAACTCCTTATTGGCCTAATTTTGTAACTTAAAAATATGGTTTAAATATTGTTTTGTTCTTTAAGCTTTGGCCTTTATGTCAAATTTGGTCTCTAACCTTTCAACTGTGTAAAATTGGTTCTCAACCTTCCAACCTTGTGTCAAAATGGTTATTGTCGATAAGTGTTGGATGGAAAATGCTGACGTGGGTAATGGTTTATTTTTAATTTTAAAAATATCCGACGTAACATGCCAACTCAAATTTTAATAAATAAAAAATACGGACTCAAAAAAAAAAAATCTGAATATCAAACTCAAATGCGTTTCTTTTTTTTTCTTTCTTCCATCTTAATTTCTAAGGGAACCAATACTCCAATTCAAAATTTCAAATCCCTAACCCCCTTGCAAAATCCCCTGTCCCTTCACTGTTATTTTACACTCTCATTTCCATGGAAAATTTTTATAATTGCACTGTCATTTTCAATTGCATCTGAAGAATTTTTTGAAAACTTAAAACTCTTCTTACTAACTGTAGGCTCACTCACAGGATCCTTATTATGCTGGACCGACTGTACAATGAAGCTAAACAGTATCTGCCTTGCAAGCTCCGACTTCTCAGACATTAGGGATACTTAGAGGTTGAAATCAATCATAATTAAGTCTCTGCATTACGACTAGGCCAATGGGGTTTAACCTTATTCCCATTCCAAGTAACTAGTTTATCCTTTTCTGAAAGTTTCAAACTATGAATGCAACCAATACAGGTATGACCACAATTTCATTATGATATTATTCTTCCAAAACCTGACCTTGTTCAATTGCAAAGCACTTGATAATATCCAGAGCTCTCAATTACTGAAACTGTGTACCCTTAGAGGCAAGGAACTCTTGGAAAGGAGCATAAATATAATCCCCTCCTGAATCAAACTGAATTTTTTTGAATATTGGAGAAAATTGAGTTCTTATCATGTCAACAAAATTTGACTATATATCATTGTTGAGGTGTGGCTGTGTGAGAGGGAGGGGCAAGGGATTTTGCAAGGGGATTAGGGATTTGAAATTTTGAATTGGAGTATCGGGTTCCCTTAGAAATTAAGATAGAAGAAAGAAAAAAAGAAACTCATGTACGATATTCAGAATTTTTTTATTTTTTATTTTGTAATTTGAGTTGGCATTTTTTATTTATTAAAATTTGAGTTGGCATGTCACGTTAGACATTTTTAAAACTAAAAATAAACCGTTAGCCACGTCAACATTTTCCATTCAACATTTAACTGCAAGGACCATTTTGACATAAGATTAAAAGGTTGAGGACCAATTTTGACACAGTTGAAAGGTTAGAGACTAATTTGACATATGACCTTTGTGTCAAAATGGTCCTCAACCTTTTAATTGTGTCAATTTGGTTCTTAACCTTTCACCTTTGTGTCAATTTGATCATTGTTGTTAAGTGATCGATAGAAAATGCTGACGAGGCTAACGGTTTTATTCAAATAATAATAAATGTTGACGTCAACTTAGGAAAAAGAAAATATTAAGATTAAAATTTTAAACTTAAAAAATCAAAATAATTTTTACTTTATAATATTTTTCTGGGCATCCACGGTATGTACAAAGTCCAATATTTGTTTTGATTTTTAAGGTTAAAAGTTTTGATTTTTAATGTATTCATTACTTTTATTTTTACCTCTTATTTCACCGTTTTTTTTTTCTTAAAAAAAATAAAATAAAATAAAATAAAAACAACAACAACAACAACAACAACAGCAACAACTTAGGTGTCGTTGATCTGATGCCATTTCATTTTTAGCTTTGATTTTCTTGTTTTTTATATTTCGAGGTAGGTATAAATATGGTGCGTTTAGGAATCTTATATATGAATAAATTAGTTTCGATTTTCTTGTTCGTTCAGCCACGAAAGCCATTTCAAAGCTTAAGAGCTTTTTTTTTTTTTGCTAAATAAAGTGTAAATGCCCACTTTTTGCCCAAGTCTAAGACAACCCAAAGCAAAGTACCAATCTTTTCTCTTAAGTACAAACTGCCCAAATTCAATAAGTCTGCTGCAAACCAGAACATCAAGCTTGGGTCGCTAGCAGTAGATCATTAAAGCCCATATTAAGTTTCCCAACCCTTCTATTCAAATTTTGCTAGCTTAGTCTGCTGTGCCGTGGCACCCACTAGAACATGTTTATTCCAACAAACAACGGCTTATACATGTGGGACTCTCCAATCGGATGCAACTTTCAATAAAGTGCACTATGGATTATTTTCCCCATAAAGCCCTCACAGTACTCCACGCCAGGAGCATTGCATTATTCAGAAGCTCAAACCATTACGCGGTAGACAAACACAACAGAAATTCAAGTTACTCAATAGACATAGCAGACACATCTGCTGTACCTTGGGACTCACCAGAGCTTGCTTGCCAAAGTAAGCAATGTATCAATCAAGTGCAACAACCAATGATGTGTATTGTTTATTGTCTTCCCCAAGAGACTAGCACAGTCCTCCATGGCAGAAACTCTTCAATGCACAACCAGCCAACACCATTACATAGCAGATGCAACAGACTTGTTAGAAAATTGTAGCAGACATAGCAGAAACATGGGAAAAAGAGAATTCAAATATATTCTTGATTTCCATCATAACAATATCAGATTTGGTTCCATGCAAACCATGAGTAGCAACCACGATGGCCTAGATCCATGAGGGTCACTGTTCATCTTCATTAAAGGTTTAGGGAGTTTTGATTTGGAGGTACGGGAGTTAACTCTCAAAGGTTGATGGCCTGTCGTGAAACTAGCATGTATCTACTAGGAGATACAAGCTACGGTAAGTCTCATCTCAAACCTAGGAAACGTGTATGATTCAACCAACCCACTGAACCATCACCATCAGTATTAAATGCTCACATATCTCCACCACCATGAATGAGTGAGCCCTTTGATCGAGGTCTGCTGTAACCTCTAATAAACCTTAGGTAATAAGAATGATTTTCTTTTTACAGTAAGGTCAGTTAGCCCTTTTTCCTGATCCACCGAAAATGGTTTCAAGCTTCCAAGTACCCATAGATTAAATGAGGTCATGGGTATTATCCCTAACCTGTAAGAACACTTGATCCCATTATAAAAGGGAGAAACCTAGACCATGAAAGGGGGTTTGGAGATCTGAAAATCACCACAACTCCATTACTCTCTACAGAAACACTCTAAGAAAGAAAACACTCATTGAAGCTTCATCTTCAACCGTTAGATTCAAAACATATCTCTTTACATTCATAACTATACAGTAGTCTACCATACTTGTCTTTTGGCATAACTCAGAAAATACCCATAAAAAAAGCCTATCTTTCACTCTCTTTCTTGAGATATAGTATTGAGAAACTCTCTCTTACAACCTTGATCATGCACGTTTCCTAAAGCTAACTCTCTCCCACATAAGCAAACTCCTCTAAGTCTTTTATGATTTCCTTGGAGTGAAAGGGCCTCCATGACATGGTAGACATCATTTCACAAGGGAAGTGTTTATTGGCTCATAATAGGGAAGTATTAATGATTTCAGTTAAATTTACTAAGAGATTTTCCTTTATTAAATTATGTGTTGTGGTTCAAATATTACAAATCATTTTCCTTGATTTTAAGTTCCTTTCAACATGCAAAGGATTACATATTAATCTTTCTTTTTTGTCTTTATTAACAAAAACTCTCTTATGGTTGTAGTGTTGTGTTCCACTTGGATTTTGGTCTGACAGACTGGTTGACATGCTCTGGTAGGCACCAAATCTCAAGCTCCTTGTCCCACCGCAGACCTGTACTTGGTAGATTCAAACGTGGTAGATTAAGAGTCAAGGGAGTTACACCATCAACCACTAGGCAAACCACCAACCTAGTGTAGAGTTTTGGACTCAACACCCCCATCAAACAATAAAACCCACGTTCCACCATTCACAAGGCGACACGTGGTAAATGCAGAAAAAACAAAAGAGCTTAGCATCACCTTCGCTTTCACTTTCACATCCGTACTCTCTAGCCTCCAGGGTGGTGCAATGTGCCAGGCTCCTCCTTGTTTCTGCTTGATGAGTTCACCAACTTTTGCTATCATAGAGACCACCCAAGAGCTGTAAAGGCCATGGGCACTATGCAAAGACACGGAATTTGGGTTGATTCTATCACATACTTGGAGCTCATCAAGTGTTGTTTGGCTCGCGGGGCTGTCAATGATGCTAAGCTCGTTCATAACCATGTTTTCTCTAATGGGCACTAGCCAAAAACCTTTCTTATCAACATTCGTCTCAACATGCATGGCAAATGTAACCTCTTGGATGAAGCACATGCATTGTTCGACCAAATGCCTGAAAGGAACGTTGTTTCATGGACGACCATGATATCAGCTTACACTAATGCTAAGCTCAATACCAAGGCCTTCAAGTATTTGATACTGATGCTTAGAGAAGGTGTCATGCCTAATATGTTCACTTACTCTTCAGTTTTGAGAGCCTGCGATGGGTTATCAAATTTCACACAGTTGCATTGTAGTATTATCAAAGCCAGGTTAGAATCTGATGTCTTTGTTCGGAGCGTTCTTATTGATATGTACTCAAAAGTGGGTGAGCTACAAAATGCATTAGGCGTTTTCAATGAGATGGTGATTGCATAAAGCATGAATCTATATAGGGGGATTTGGTTATTTGGAATTCTATCATAGGGGGATTTGCTCAAAATAGTGATGGTAATGAAGCTTTGAATCTGTATAAAAGCATGAAGAGAGCTGGTTTTCCACCAGATTAGTTGATGCTAACTAGTGTCTTGAGAGCCTGCATTGGGTTAGCGCTTCTAGAATTGGGCAGATAGGTCCATGTTCATGTATTGAAATTTGATCAAGATCTCATCCTTAATAATGCACTTCTGGATATGTATTGCAAGTGTGGCAGTTTGGCATATGCAAACTTTGTTTTTACTAGGATGTTGGAGAAGGATGTAATCCCTTGGAGCACCATGATTGCAAGGTTAGCCCATAACGGTTTCAGCCGAGAGGCACTAAACTTGTTTCAATCCATGAAAGATTCTGGAGTAAAACTAAATACATTACAATTCTTGGGGTTTTGTTTGCCTATACCCATGCGGGGCTTGTAGAAGATGGGTGATACTGCTTTCAATCAATGAAGAAACTTTTTGGGATTGATCTAGGAAGAGTGCATTATGGTTGCATTATTGATCTACTTGGAAGGGTTGGGAAGCTTGATCAAGCAATCTATAATATAAATTAAAACTCGAAGTTGAGAGAAAAAAAATTTTCTCTTCCAAATACCGCCACATCATAATCTCTTCACCCACAGACGTCCATGTCATCTTACCCTCTTTTTCACTCTCTCTCTCTCTCCCTCACCTCTTCATCTCTCACTCTCTCTCCCCCCCCCCCCCCTCGCCTCTCCATCTCCCTCAACTCTTCATCTCCCAATGGGTTTTTTCCACCCTTTGCCTCTTTATCTCCCATGGGGTTTTCCCTCACCTCTTCACCTTCCCAATTGATTGCACCCTCAATCTCGTATTTAAACTCTCCACTACCCACTGCCCCATCTATTGGTGATGTTGCGCTTGAATTTTTTTTTACCCCCTATGCTTCTATGGTGGTTTGTGTATGAAAGATGCAATTTTTTTCCTCTTTTGCTTTTTGATTCGATTTGTGGTATGTGTTGTTACTAGGATTGTAGTTTTTATTTTTATTTTTTTATTGGATTTATGGGTTCTGAACCTTTGTTTGTAGTTTTGTGGTGGTTGGTATTTTTTTTTTCCCTTGGTTTTGTGATTGAAGTTGTGTGTTTTGTGTTATGGTCAAATTGGATTTGTTTTGTTTTGTATATATATATATATATATATATATATATATATATTTCATTGCATAAATTTGATGATAATTGAAACTATTCAAGAAGTTGATTCTACAGGTATTCACGGGTCTACATTATAAATAAATTTATTATATTTTACATACAAAATTAAAACGTTTTTGCGCATCGCGTGGGTTTGCGACTTGTATTATCAATAAGAAACCGTATATTCTCCCTTATATTTCCACCTTGATTATTAGTCATCAGAGAAAGGCTAATCAATATATATATAAAAGTAGAGACCTTCAACTGAAGTTCTGCCAAGTGTCTCTTTTTTTACAGTGTGAGATTTTGCCAAGTGGTATGTTTATCTATTGTTTAAATTTGTCAATTGATACATAGTTTAAATAAATAGACTTAATGCATTTTATTTAATGTTTTCTCTCTTTGTTTCATGTCTCTCTCTGCTTCACGCCTCTCTCTCTCCCTCTTTCATATGTTGCAATCCCTGGAGTTCAAGTAGATAGAATTCCAATCTCTCTCCCTCTTTATTTGTTGGCACCAATGAACCAAGGTGAGTTATTTCTCTATTTATTCACTGATTTTCTTTGTTTTTGTTTTTCCAATAGGTGTGGCTAATCTGCTTTCAATGGGTGCGTTTAGGCGTTCATGTATGATTGGGGTTTTTCCAATTTACATGAAAGGAGGAAAGCATCGGCATTACAGTTACACATACTATTAGCCTAAACAACTTACAAGCTTTTTTACATTCAAATGCAATCAGAATCAGATTATATAATGCCAAGATTTGCTGTAAACTCATAATCAACTATATAAAATGGAGCCGTGGGAATCACTACATATCCACACCTGAATTTTCCATATGATGATCCAGAAACAAAGCTTACAGGAGAGCCTTCACAATGGGTTTCCAACGATGATATTTACTACGGCTTGGGGGCCGGGGTGTAAAGTTGAGCCCAAACATCTCCTTGAACGCCTGCTCTGGCTCAACAGAGCCAACCAGCTTTGCAACAACACAGGCACTCTGTACAATGTGGTCGATGTCTCTTGTATCAGTCCACAGTCAGTGTACCAACTGCAACCTCCTATGCTTTGAATTCAACCCAATACCCCACTTAAGGTAGAGATTATGTCTATCTTGTTTAGATAGCTTCTTCTTCATTTGATGGCTCAGCATCTGCCTCTCACGTCGTAGAGCCCTCATGCTGTTCACAAATGACAAGTTTAAATTCCTTATGGCAAAACCAAAGTAAAAGAATTTAACAAACTTTCAACCTAGTCAACAAGATGTTATTAATATTACCTTGAAGTGGGTGTCAGAGTCCGACCATTTTCCACGGTTTGAGAACCTCATGAAAAGATGTCCTTAAGGAAGGATAGCCTTCTGAGCTCTACTTCCATGTAAATAGAATCAGCTGGATCACCTTTAAATAACAGGAAGAAGTAGGTCCTGTGAACCAATGAGATGTTGCAAGCATTCCAAAGTCCGATAATCTCTTTTTGGAGCCTCTTGAATTCTGAAGGCCATTTTGAAGGACTACCTGGATCATCTTGCATAGGGTCCAAGCCAACATCTTTTACATTCTTTATGGAAGCTGTGGGCTTTGGTCCCATCTCCAGTACCTACCAGGCATGAAAATCCATGTTAAACAAATGAGAGTGGCTAGATTAACAAAAAGAAACTGATCTTCCTGAAGCTTCTAGTTAAGGAAATACTGATAAAACCAATGTCACTAAATTGTCCATTAGATTTTGCAATTCCTGTTGGTTTTCATGTTATATAATTGATGCTGTATAAACACTCACCGCATGATCATGATGTTGATTCTCAGACTGACGATTGACCATTTCACTCATTCCGGCAATTGAAGTACCTATGCTGACACTATTCTGATCAGATGAACTTTTGGCATCTTGCACTTTAAGCTCATCAACAGCAGCACTCCCCATTGAAGTCTGAGAATTACTTCTAGATAACTTGTCAATGATGGCACCATAGTTCAAAGTAGAAAGTTTCATCTGAAGATCCTCAGGTCTTCCAGTGAAGTCTTTCTCAAACCAAATTGGTGGTGTGTTCTCATGCTTTTCTACCTTCTCAAACCAAGGCATATAACTAGTCATAAGCCTTGCTTTACAACTTCTACTCCGAGTTAATCTCAAGCAATTAGAGCTAGGTGTATCTTTTTCCATCAGCCATGGAGATGCCTTTTCAGGGGATGGAACAACAAAATCTGGAAGAAAACTATTCAACACTTTATCTTCTTTCAATAGGGGTGAGTGTGACCCCAATTCTTGATTTGCGCTACCTCCATTATCAACCACTGTCACTCCTGATGTAGCTGTGTTTGCTGCTGGGGATGACATATTTGAGTTTACGTATCTGTTAAGGCTTGAATCTAACATAATTGAGTTTACGTATCTCTTTGGGCTTGAATCTTCGTATTGGTTCGTGCTTGGCTCTTCCATCTCAATGCATCTAACTTCTTTACAAAGATCCTCTGATTTTTCATCAGTCTGTTCTTCAGTTTCCTCTTGATACTGATGAGTTCCAACAAAAGTAGGAACCGTAACTGACAAGCGCGGGGAGGAATTGGTTTGTACGAAATTCTCTTCGAAGTGAGGAAGTTGGAACAAGTTATCATCAGTACTACTACTGTGTCCATCTGAATATTGAGATGCATCAAAGGATCTGAGACTGACATCTAGGCTGTGAGGAACTGCTGAAATGGCTGTCTCAGATATTTGATTTTCAAAGTCCCATGAAGTTCGCACTCGCAATTTGGGGTAATGATGATCTGGATCTGTCTGGGGAAAGATGGACAGGACTAAGAATAGAGAAGGTACCTTAAGGTAAAACGATGCTGTAGTTCTACTAGACTTACCAGTACTAATGCAGGACTATCATCACTAACCAGTCTTAGCAAATCCTTAACCTGAGATTGAGCAAGGTCTCGTTGCAGAGTCAGCTCCTTTATCTCTTTCTTCAGCTACATGATAGGGAAACAAAAGATACCCAAACAAATCAAGGTTTTAGCCAATAAAATTAATTCTGCTCTCTGCATTAATGAAACAAATGTACCACTGTCCTAAATAAATGCATTGACTCATAGTTAGATCACCCCCCTCCCCCCAATTCAAAAATAAGGCTGTGGGTACACACAAAGGATCAATTCAAATGTTGGCTAGATTTGAGCCTCTGTCAAAAGGTCAATTAGTGGCTTTTCAGCATAAATGTGCACGCAGACAATTGTTACAAAGATGAAATAGATAGCTAATTTAAGGGAACAAAAAAGAAGGAAAGAAGGAAAGAAGAAAGAATGACAAAGCCTCTAATGAATTATTTTCTGAAAAAAAAAAAACATGTATGGGATACATTGATCGATTTGCTTAATCAAACCGAGGGAAAATCAAAAGATAACTTTAGAAGTCAATTCAACTTAGCATTTTGGTTTTCTTTTCTTTTAGATTCTTCAGTGATTTAATTTTCAAGTCATGCTTGCCACTCCTCTCTTTTGCTCTCTTGGCCCTGTTTCATATGTTTTCACTGCTGTTCATGATAATTCAATCACATACTAACAATAGCTGAACTGGCATTTCGAAGCATCAGGAGCAGGACTAGATAAAGTTACAATGAGTTATGGGACCCATCTGACCTTTTTCATGTATCTTTGTGACCTCAAAGCTCTAAACATGAAAAGGACAAGTGACAAGGATAAATCTTAGAAGTGTTGGGCATCTGATGCGGGAGCAGGATATTTATTTTATTTTTATCTTATTTAATTTTGTAGTTGATTGCATGTTTATTTTAGGTCTTAGTATCTAATTAAGTTTATTAGTATCTTATATTCCAATAATTGGGCCAAGCCCATTAGAATTAGGGTTTCTTCTGTTAAGGCTTAGTAGCCTATATAAGCAAAGTTTGTACTCATTTTCAAGGAACTGGATGATTAATGAAAATTTCTATGATTTGAGATGTGTCTCTTCTCTTTGTTTGCTAGTGATGCCAGACACCCCTAAGGTAGTGATGCCTAAGGTTTTACAGGCAGATTCTAGGTGGTGATTCCTAGGGTTTGTTTTGTTTGTTTCTATCCTTTTTCCCATTTATCCTATTTCCCCATTGTTGTCCTGCATCAATATCACTTAAAATCCTACAACCTATAAAATATATGAATCTTGTTATGGCTAGATGAACACAGCGCCTCCTGGGTAGGAGGATAAACTGCCTAGGCCGTCGGTGGCCAAGGGGGTGCCAGAAGGCGGGGAGTATTCCCAACCCCCGATGAAGCCATCGGATTACCTCGTGGGACCAGCCTGGCGGCTGGGTTGGCGCCCACCGGAGGTTATACGGACTAGCGGCGAGTCCTAAGGGCTCTTCGTTAGGATGGTTCCTCCGTCATCAAAAAAAAAAAAAAAAAAAAAGAAAAAGAAAAAACACAGCTGAACGAACAGATGATGCTTGCAAAGGTAGCCAGCTCAAATAAGGTTTCCATCAGTATATATGGTTCTTGATATATACCACCAATTTTGATCAAATGTAAGCATTTATATGTACATATAAGGAAAGGACATCAATGGTACTCTGGGGATTTAATAGGAAGAAAATTTTGATATTAAAAGTCTATTCATTACCTTTTCAACAAGAAGATCCCTTTCTCTCAGTAATGCAGAAGAATCAGATGTAACAGTAGTTGTTCCTGAACTTCTCAATTCAGTCTCCAGTCTAGACAATTCTCTCTGCAAATGCTTTACCAGTGCTTTATCAGACATGACTACATTGACCTATGCGTTAGTTGCCACTTCTTTAGCACAACTTGCAAACAAGAGAGTGTTTCTTGATTGCTCAACATGACTGCGTGCAGGGCTCATAGTACAGATGATGGCAGTTCTAGCATTGCCTCCTAAAGAGGACTGCAGTATGTGGGTTAGCTTTGAATCTCTAAAAGGAATATGTCCATTTCTTCCCTTGCTGCACACAATGTCAAAGTTAACTCTACTAGTATATATAGTAATTGTTCATTCCAAGGCAGGCTTCAAACACACAACCACTACAGGAACTTATCAAAAAGGAAAACAAAGGGGGGGGCGGGCTAAACATGCAGAAGATTCCTTACAACAATTTGAGTAGTTTCTAAAAAGTCCATAACAATCACTACCTTAGTTGATGTGAAAATCATATCAAAGGATTGAGCTATTGGATAGCACAATATAGCCACGATGATAATAAAATGTTATATAAATAAGGCTACAGTCTAAGACGCATTGAATTCTGAAGGCCACATGCTAGCTATGTTATTAGTAGTAAAATGTTTGATGAACTGTGATCAAATTTAAGGACAGAAATTTGATGACAAAAGCTGAAAACTCTAACTAGTCAAATTATTTACTCAATGGCTACCATGAAAGAAAGACAACAGAAAAAATTTAATGGATGAAGAGGGAAGAATTATCAGAGAAGAGGATTTATTGAATCTTACTCACATTATTACAGCACGTCATACTGTATCTTATGCACCATTATAGCAATGCATGATATCATCTTCTCCTAGAGTGGTGAACTGGTGATTATGTTTTCTATTTTAAATTTATGTTTGAACTCTGACAATTCATAGATTTGCTGATTATGGATGAACTGATAGGATAGGAGAGTATTGCATACGCTCCTTTCAAATGGTTCACAGTTTCAATGAGAGCTCAAATTTGTTTGTAATAAGCTAATAAGAAGCATGGACATGCACACAACACGACAATTCTTGAAAAATTACGACAAGATACCGTGGGGATACAACAATTAATTAATTAAGAAATATACATCTTTAGGTATATTTTATTTATTTATAGGCATATTTTTTGTTTAATTTAAGTTTTCAAAATGAATAACAACTATCAAAATCTTTTAAAGAATGTCTAAAATCAAAGGATTTAAAATTATTGTTTCCTCTCAACACGCTGAGGACAAGCATGCAAAGTGTCCCTGATGTGTCTGACACGGAGACACCAGGAATTTAGAAGTGTTCTTGCTTCTTAAGACTAATAAGCTAGATAACTGTTTACAACGTTGACCTAAAGCTGATGGACTTGACATAATTTCAACTCTGCTTTGTGGTTGCTGTTAATACTGCACTACCAGATGCAATTAATAGCAAGATCATAAAGCCAGACTTAAAATTGAGGTGTCTGAACAAACTACTGCAAACCACACTAACTAAATTCATCATCTTTCATAAAAAATCTAACTAATAGAATATGCTCACTAATAGAACTCCTTTGCTGATCATTCAATAATGGGAATAAATAAGCTTAAGGCACAGGCAGGAAAAAAAAAATGGTAACTTCAGCCAAAAGTCAAAAAAATGAGAAAAAGCTAGATCAGCAAACCTGAGCTTACGGATTACAGTTCCCAGAGTTAACAAGCTGCGATTTATGTGGCAACCTTCTTTCAACCTTGCACCAGCTGCTAATGACTGAGATGCACGCTCGCTTCCCGCAAGGTCAACAAAATTCTGTAGCAAACATAAAAAAATCTATTGTCATTGTTACTCATTGCCAGTTGAATCACCTCCCCCCCCTTTTTTCCTTCTTTCTTTCTTTCTCTTGAAAAGAAGAAAAAGGTTAACGATTCAAACCACAGTAGTGGTAAGGGAGCTTGACTTGTCATTGCCAAGAAACTCACGTGCTGAACTTTCAATTGTCTGACACAAACACATTATTTAGTGAAAGGAAGTACTAAAAACTATCAGGAGGGCCACCAGTTCAACTTTTGTAATGAAAAATGGTCATACCAGTCTGAGAATCTGATGAGATCTGGAGCTTGCTTCATTCAGGGATGTCTCCCCAATTTGTCTTTGAACTGCAAAAGTAAATTAGGATGTCATTTATATCTGCAGTCATGAGTCATTGAGTGAAAGACTAGTTAAGTTAATTCATGAAATGGGATGTGAACCACATGCTGTGACATGGAGAGCTTTGCTTGGTGCATGCAGGATTCACCAAAATGAGGATCTAGCTATATATGCTGCCAAACAAATTCTAAAACTGGACCCTGAAGATGCAGGAACCTATATATTGTTATCTAATATATATATGCCAATAATCAAAGGTGGGGATGATGTTGCAGAAGTTAGGAGGACCATGAAAGCTAGAGGAGTCAGGAAAGAACCAGGGTGTAGCTGGATTGTAGTGAACAAAAAGATACATGCTTTTATTTATTTTTATAAGTTATTCATTAAAATAAAGAAACCACCCATGTACACAAAATGTGTACAAAAGGTACCGATTACAAAGAGAGATGACAAGAATTGATCATCCCATATAAGGAATGGAAGTGAGAATGGCCTGAGGCATTAACCCATTCTTTTTTTTTTGATAAGTAATAAGAAAATCCATTAAAAGAAAATAAATAGTATACTAGAAGTATACTTCAGAACAAAACAAATCAAGAAGACCTTAGAGAGCAAAGCTCCAGGAACTCCAGAAAAGAAAGACAAGGGTGAATCCCCCACCCAGCAACCCAATCATAAAGAGAACGTAAGAAAAAATACTTAATCTCTACATACGACCGCTCACAATTCTCAAAACTACGCCCATTACGCTCACGCCAAATGCACCACATCAAACAATGTGGAATAACTCTCCAAATCAGAAAGTTCCTATGTTTACCAAAACAGCCCTGCCAGCAATCCAACAACTCCAAAATAGTTCTCAGCATAACCCAAACAACTCCAAATAGACCAAACACCATGGACCAGATCTCCCCCGCAAAAGGACAATGAAGAAGAAGATGCTCCACAGATTCAGCCCCCTTCTTGCACATACAACACCAATCCAACACCATCACATTCCGTCTCCGAAGATTATCAATGGTTAGGATCCTGCCCAATGTAGCCGTCCAAACAAAGAAAGCAACACGAGGCGGAGCCCGAGATTTCCAAATCATTTTCCAGGGGAAAGAGCCATGATACGTACCTGATAAAGCTCGGTAATAGCTGCCCACTGTGAAACACTTACTCTTTGCAGCCCCCCAGCGGATAGCATCTATTCCACTGCCTATCCCAGCCTTAGCATATAAGATCTTTCAAATAAAACATTAAGAAATCTTTGTTTCAACTCCTAAGGTGAATGTTCTATGTCTTCAAAGGATCTATCATTTCACTCCCTCCAGATGTCCCACATGATACAGTGAGGGATCATTCCCAATGTAGCTGCAGATCTTGTCTTACGTGTGTGACCAGACCAGCAAGCCAACAGATCCACCACATGGTACGGCATTACCCACCAAATCTCAAACATGGAGAAAACTAGCTGCCACAATTCATTAGCAACACTGCAATGAAGAAATAGGTGATCGATAGACTCCCCATCTTCTTTACACATACAACACCGGTCGAGCAATACCAACTGACGCTTCCGAAGATTATCAATTGTTAACACTTTCCTTAGAGATGTTGTCCAAATGAAGAAATTGACCTTTGAAGGAGCAAGTGTCTTCCCCACATTCTTCCAAGGATAAGACCTATATGCTATCGATAAAAGGTGTTTATAGTACGAATTGACAGAGAATACCTTTTGCAAAGTAAGCTTCCAGCAAATGGTATCTATTGCCTCTTGGGTAGGAATCACCGAATAAAGAACATCCATAAAATCAGCAACAGATTCCAGCTCCCAGTCATGTACTAGACGAATGAAACTGACGTTCCAATGAAAGCTTGTGCCATCAAACCTCGCCAATTCCTTCACTGATGCTTCCGGATTACTAGCAATTTGAAAGAGTTCGGGGAATCTCAACCTTAACGGTATCTCTCCACACCATTGATGCTGCCAGAATTTTAAATGAGCCCCATTCCCCATCCTAAAATTCACATTTGCAGCAAAATTAGGCCACCCTTTCCTTATAGATTTCCAAACACTCTTTCCATATGGGCCTTGAACAGATTTGGAACCAATCTCCCCACATACCCCCATATTTGAGTTCCACAATTTTACGCCATAAAGCTTCCTTCTCTGTCGCATACCGCCATAACCATTTGCCCAAGAAGGCTTGGTTGAAGAGCACCAAAATTTTGATCCCCAATCCTCCATAACGCAACGGTTTGCACACCCGATCCCAGCTAACCAGATGATATTTGAACTCCTCACCCATAACTCCCCACAGAAAATCCCTCTGAATTTTCTCAAGGTGTTGGGCTACACTCGTAGGAATGGAAAACAAAGATACATAATAAGTAGGTATATTAGATAGTGTACTCTTTATCAACGTCACTCTACCCCCCTTGGAGAGGTACATACGCTTCCAACCAGCCAGACGCTGCTCCATTTTCTCAATTATTCCATTCCATAGATGTTTCTTTAAAGATACGTGCTTTTATTTTAGGAGATAACTCGCATCCACCAATAGATGAGATTGATAGGCAACTAAATTAGTTGATTCATAGATTGATGGGGTTGGGTTATGTTCCAAACACAAATTTTGTCT
Organism: Fagus sylvatica; assembly: GCA_907173295.1. NCBI lineage: Eukaryota > Viridiplantae > Streptophyta > Magnoliopsida > Fagales > Fagaceae > Fagus > Fagus sylvatica. The sequence goes on along the minus strand of OU015768.1, from coordinate 15,627,508 downwards.
TGCAAGATCTTGAGGGTGAACAGAGGGAAGACTCACTTCAATACCACAGTGATAAACTCGCAATTGTCCTTGGTATGATCAGCTTGTCAGGAGGGAAGGCTATTAGGATCAGGAAAAACATCCGGATTTGTGGAGACTGTCATATCTTTGCAAAACTCTTAACAAAGATGGAACAACGGACTATAATGATTAGAGATCCCATTCGGTACCATCATTTCCAGGATAGGGTATGCTCTTGTGGGGATTATTGGTAGTAGAAGATGAAGAGTGCATAAGCTCTTGCTGCTTGGCTTTGCTGGGTGTCAATAAAAGGTGGTGTGATGAAACTAGAAAATTGCTCATCTTTGAGGCGAACTGCAGAATGAGAGATAGTCATGTTCATGAAAGCTGTATGACATTTATTTCCTATCAAAAAGATAGCTGTATATGACACTAGATCTCAAATGTGAGAGGCAACAAGCAGCAGTGCAGCACAACAATATGATCACTACTCTGAATCCTGGGTACAGATGTGAACCAGCATCGACATAACTTATTAAAACTGTGTTCCAGCAATCAGATATAGAACAAAAATTAATATGATAAATTGTGTAGAATGATTTGTTGTGTTCAATTCAAAAGAAATAATGATAAATGCAATATGACAAAGAAATATTATGATATATTGCACTAAATCCACGTTCATTTACCAAAACATACAGTGTGTAAATCAGTCTTTTTGAGCATAGATTGTAGTCAAACTCCCTGCTTCTCTACTTATTAATACATCACTGGGACATCTCAACTCCCATTATAGGCAGAAACTAATATCAAATTTATTTGTTTTGAGAATAGGGAATGACTCCCCGTTGCTCCCTTACAACTCATCTTTGGAGCCTTCCTTTCTTGTATGCTCAGCATAAGATGCATAAGCTTTGATTATTGACACATAGACATCAATCCCTTTCAAGTACTCATCTTGGTTTAGAAACTGCAATAGGATGGAAGATACAATAGTTACACGCTTGCGTGTTACAATGAAAGATTAAAGAACCAGTTTTAATATGTACTCTATTGGTGATAAGCTCGAGCTTGACACATGCTCCATACAAAATTGAAAAATAAAATGAAAAGAAGAAGACGAAAAAGACATATCTCAAATACTCAACACCCAACTTGGCTAAGTTCTTGCAGATTTGCATATGCAGCGTTTACATTTTTTTTTTTTTGATAGGTTGCAGTGTTTACATATATACACACACTACAATATATATCACGGAAAATTTTATGTATAAGTGAGCATATTGAACAGGAAGATCTGTGGCCCACGTAAACATACACTAAACAAATATTTTATATTCATATACAAACAAAATGATGAACAGACAGTTGAAGAAACTCACCTCGTTATGATCATGGAGGAGGATAGGAGTGTTTGCCATAGGAGAGAAGCCAATCGCCAGAAAGCCTCGTTTCCGGAAGAAGTGAGAATCTGTTGCGGCAGGAAAGATCTCTGGCTTACCAATTTTTCCATTAGCTTTTCTGACAGCTTCTTCTAGTAGGGCCCACCAGGGGTTAGAACTGTCAGTCGCAGTGAGGAGTGGCTTCCCAAAGTTGTCGTGCACAGTATTCTTCTGCTTGAACTGCCCAAGCAAAAAATACAATTAGAGAAACTGGCATAGCTACATTGGGGGCATACGACAACGACAATCTCAAATTCTCAAGTGCCCAGAAAACCTTAAATTCCTAAATTAATGACCCTCATTATCATGTTAGAGTCACAAACATTATATCATGCAGCAAAAATATTCAACAGAGAACCAGCAATCAAATGCAGTTCAGCTTCTACAGAAGACCCATAAAAATCAACTGGCAAGAGCTTCAAATTCGAAACATCTGCAAGTGTCCCACTTATATCCCATAGGTAACTAGAGTGGTTTTGTCCATTATTTAATTGAAGCAAGCATACACTACAGAATAAAACTTATTCTATTTCACAATTGGCACTATATTTGCCTTGTGTAAGTTCCACCACTTTATTGGATGGTAATTACCTACGGTTCCATATCCTAATTTTACAGGGTGTATGTCAAAACATTTAGAAAAAGGTCCATGGGGACCTGTGCTATTCTATTCTTATTGATTGTTGCTTACCATATACTAAGTATCAAAATAATACTGTCTGTTTTCTTCCCTTTCATTATTTCTGTTTTCCTTGAGATGCCAACATTTGAGTACTCATTAGGCAAATTATTGCAGATCTATAAATGAATGGATTCTCTTTAAGAGTTCACACTTAATGCCATAATTCTTTTTCTAAAGATCTTGTAAGCAAAACAAATTCTAAGCAAGAAATGAAAATAAAAGACAAAGGAAACGGTCATATCTCGCAAAAATAGTCTTAATTAATTTTTCATTTCCTACATTTTTTATGCAATATAACCACCTGGGGTTTTTAAATTTATTTAATTTTTTGCTTGCAAGTGATCATTTGGGTTTATAATAATGAATTTTTTATTATAAAGTGGTCCATGTAAACGTGAAACTGCAAAATCGATAAAAAAAAGAATTTAGAAAGGTCAATTTCACCAATTTAAAAACCCCAGGTTTTATTTTATTTGAGCCAAACCCCAAAAATTTGGCCTTTATTTTATTTAAAAACGTAGGGAACCTTTCTAAAGAAGAGCGCTTTGAACTCACATCTAGGCAGCAAAACCTATGAGCAACTGACCCCACCTCGCCAAGATAATCTAGGAGAATTCACCTTGACAAGGCAAAGCAGTTTATGCTCATGCCCAAGAGCAAGAAACTGTCTATTTCTTGTTATACTAATATGGATCAGAAAGATAAAAGTTTCAATGAGTCAATTACAACCTCAAATGTCATATTACGTGAAGCAGGAGCCCATTCTTCGGTAATCCGTCTCTCCAAAGATTCTGGATCAGCAGTTGGTGGCACCCGAATATCAAAACCTGCTTGTGCTTCAGATGGCTGCAAATTCATGACAAAACCCTGATAGACAAAAAGGGGGAGATTTGCATGTTTTAGATTGTCAAGGATATATCACTGTCATAATGATAAGAGTAAGGGAGACTTATCAAAAAAAAAAAATGATAAGAGTAAGGGAGAACAAATAGGTTCAACCACTATTCCAAACCATTTATATTACAGATAATTCCAACAATAATTTTTGTAAATTTGTGAGAATTTGGGTGGTTGTCAAATAAGGATAAGGCCTATGCATTTCCAAGTACTCATGCTTATGGCTTAGGGTCTTCATGTAACACTTCCCATCAATAAATATGTCTCAGATGTCACAAATTCACTGGTATGTTGTAGTTTAGATCTCTAATGATGGGTACGATTTCAACTCAACAAAGCGAATGTAGAAAATACCAATCACAAGTGATTTAATGCATGTAGAGAAAACAACCATCACAAGTCCCACATAGGGAATATCCATGATGAAATTTGCCTACCAGCCTACCAGCATGCTGGCAGGTGGATTCATATGTCACTATCGCATATTGTACAAGAAAGCTGTTTGCAATTCTCATGGAAACCAAGTGTTAGCCATGAATATCAACAAGAAGTTTTAAGTCCTCACAATAATCCAAAAACACGAATTCTCAATTGATTAACAAATAAGCTTCAAAATGAGTTATTAACATACAGTTGGTGACGGCGTGCCGGCCTTCAAAAACGCCATATTAACTGAAACAACCTCACCCTCAGCCTTCAAACCTGCCCTCACCAAATCAAACTGCGAAGCCCGGAACCTCCTCACACTCTCAATGCTTTTGAAAAGATTCTCCATAGCACTATTGTCATACAACTTTGAGCCATGGCCTGGTTGTCCAATAGCCTTAATCACTAGCCACCAGGCACTCCTCTCCGCATAAAACACCCTGTAATTCTCAGTGGGCGAAGCCAACCCTGTTTCCAAACATTAACATAGTACAAAAACAACCACAGAGTACAGCAAATGAAATCTTAAACAACACCAAATCAAACTTAGTAAAAAGTACCTTCGTCTAGTACAATGCCCACGTTCAAATTGTTGAAGACATGGGTATCAGCGAACTTTTTGACACCAGCATCACCACCAATCTCCTCGTCTGGTACAAAAGACAAGTAGACAGAACGAAGTGGCTGAAACCCAGAAGCCTTGAGCTTTCGAATGGCCTCAAGGTATTGCATACCAACGCACTTCATGTCCTGGGAGCCTCTGGCGTAGATATTGCCCTTGTGAATCGATGTGGGCACCGAAGGGAGGGTAGGACCACTTGTCATGCTCGACCGGAACGACATCGGTATGAGAGTTGAGAAGGATGGAAGGGAGGTTGGGATCGGAACCTGACCATTTGAGGAGGATGAAAGGCTTGGCTTCCACGAACTCAAGGGTCTGAGCCTCGAGGGAGAGGGATTGGGCTTGAGAGAGAATGAATTTCGCTGCTTCATTGTATTTGGGGTTAGGCTGAGCAGTGTTGATTTGGAGATATTCTTGAAATCTTGATATAATTGATGATGATGATCGGTCTTCTTCTTCCTTCTTCTTTAGCCTTTGTTATTGATATTGATGATGAAAGGAATAATACCAGACAAATAATGTAACAGCACAAAATTATGGTCCTGCAATTCAGCTCCATTTTTTTTTAGCAGATTTTTTTAGAGAGAGATAGGGATGAGTATATATAATTAGAAATATTTGGGAGAATTTCCTTCTTTTCTCCTCAAATTTGATTTTTCAATATAATGCATTTAGAGTCTTTCGGTGAAAAAAAAAAAAGAATTCTTAACAATACATTTTGTAAGGATAATGATTCTCTCTATTTAAAATAAAATGGAGAGTTTCCATTTTATGGTCTAGATTAAATATCACAGATCTAACAGTGTACAGATTGTCATATCATTTTAAATGACAAGCCAGTCTATATATCTTTAGATTTGTGAAATAAAATCTGAACCATGAAATAGACAAATGGAGAGATTTCCAAATGGAGAGGATCCTTATCCATTTTTTAAGGTACCTAAAATTTAGGTACATTAAGTGTAGTACATTAGATTTAATTAAATTCAAATAAAGACATGCATTCAATTTAATTATTCTTAAAAAACATAATATTGTTTGTATTTTATTGGTAAATGGCTAATGCAACCAAGTTATATTAGGAATTTAATATATTGCATCTAAGAGTATCTCCAAAGGCACTGTAAACCTACTCTGTATCTCCACATCTGAAGTGGAAAAATGAAGATAACTGCACCAACGCCACGCTATTTCACTCTTCAAATGCAAAAAAAAACCCAAAGTGCTACAGTAGCTTTTCATTTGTGAAAAGCTACTATACACTTTTCATCTCTTCTCTATCCATTAAAAAAATATTTCTGACCCCCCCTATTTAAGCTTTTTTTTTGCCCTTTCTTTCATTTCAGCCGATTTCTTTCTCTCTCTTCATTTCATTTTCTCCTCTGCTCTCCCGAAACTCCATAGCCAACATCGTTTCCCCTCTGCTCGGCCTGGGCGTGGGTCTCGGCTTGGGCGTGGGTCTCGTGGGTCTCGGGGGTTGGGTCTCGGCTGGGCGTGGGTCTCGGTTGTTGCTGAGTTTTGGACGGTGGAGTGGGTCACCGGAGTAGAGAAATGAGGAGAGAGAAATAAAAGTTTAAATAAAATAATAAAAATATTATTTTAATAAAAATAAAGATAAAATAGAGAGTAGTGTTGGAGAGAATTGGTTTTCAAATAAATAAAGAGTTGCCGAAATAGAGATAATGTGGAGATAAAATAGATTGTGGCTTGGAGATGCCCTAGGAACTGTACCTAGGTTTTACTCTCTCTTATTTTTACTGTTTGATGTATTGCATTAAGACTTTACAGACAAGTTCCAATATATCTATCTAAACAGTATACCCATTCAAAAAATGGAAAAAGCTTCCGAACACGTGAGGAGCACGTGTGAAGATATGGAAAAATTGAATAAATAAATTAAAAATTAAAAGTAATAAAAAGGAAAAGCCTCTAAACACGCGCTATGCGCGTGTCAAGAGGCTAGTAATAATAAATGAAAAGACTGAAATACCTTTAAAATTTGTTTTTGTGTTATTCTAATATTAAAATTCTATTACTTCCTATAAATTTAAGCATTAAATGCTTCCTTAACCATTACCCTAAGGACACTCGTTAACGGTTAAACTGATAACTTAGAACTTAGCCTTAACTAGCATCTACCCTTTGGTACTTCGTGATCCAATGGCTGATAACTTCTCCATTGTTTTTTCAAATGATACTCTTCTTTTGGTGCAAAGAACTTAGTCTTAATTAGCATCTACCCTTTGGTAACCTAACCCTGCATTGAAAGACTTAAGAGAAATATCTGGAGGCTTAGTTAGAAGCAAACTGATGCAATTAATTTATCAACACCATTAATGCATGCATCAAAAGTCGAGTACAATGATAAATAAAGAATATTAGTTATCCAACTAGATACAACACTACAAAACAAAGCATTCTCCTGGAAAGAAGAGGTAGCCCACAGCCTATTTAACCTGCCTCCATCATTACAAATTTGTCGTTGAGGGCTAAGCTGACAGTCAATACTTGATCAAAAGAAAGAGATATATAGGTGTGTGTAGGAGACAGTTGAATTGGACAACCAATAAGCAAGTTGCATGAAATTAACAGACACACAGTACCAGGTAATCCAGCTGGAAAAGGCAAAGGGAAGACCTAACCATACAATTGCATGTCTTTAATTAGTATCAATGTTTCCCATGGAGCTTTGGAGGTTTTCGTTGGGATTTTAAGTTTATGAGAATTGAGAATTTACACAGTAGAAGTTTTGTAAGGGCTTAATACAACATGTTAAAATATCACCTTAAGCCAAAAGATTAAACTACTGGATTTGGACTTAGCAATATTGTTATATTAACTCCTCTTATCACAATTATTCATGGTATTAGAAAACGAGTACTTATTTTTAGGATTGATTAAACAATTGTTTCATATCACCAACAATGCTTCCATGTCTTTGGTCGTGGTTGTACTCAGTACTAGAGCAAGATACACAAATCCACAACCAAAAAACCCTTTTACAGAGGGTAGAAATAGAGAGTTATATTTATCATAATTACACACACTTCTCACCCATTGGATCTTTATAATTTTTACATAAGTACTTATGGGTAGTTATTTGTTAAAAATCAATAGAGACACCTTTTGGTTATAGGCTAGACTAGGCCTGGTGTGGGCATATTCATTAGGTTGGTCAAGTCCAAAATTTCTAACATCGCTCACTTGCACACAGTGGGCATAGATAATCGTGAATCTCTCATGCTACTCTCATATCAGTGGATACGGTTAAATAGGTAATGCGATCTCAAGCACGCTTGTAAGAAAAACTTGGGAGCACTACACTAAATGGTATCAGAATATAGCACGGCAACATCTAGATCTATAAGTTTTTCATTATGCCCTACCTCATTTGGTTACATCAAATTAAACATCTTTAATCACCCTCGAGTTTAATTTTTCAGAGTCATGCTTAACCTCCACAAACATCGTGTACCGACAGTTACGTTGCAACATCCAAGAAGTTACAAAACTTGTCAATAGTGAGTAAGCACTCTGCACTCTATTTATAAGGAAATGCCCAAACATGTACTGTACATAATCTAAATACTATTAAGAGGATTCATGCCCTCATGTCCACTTTAATGTACCGTAAAAAATACCTTCACATTTTCTTATATTCCTAATTTAATCAATGACTTCAAATAATAATGTGTGTTAGCAAAAAGGGTATAATAGTCGCATTCAAATATAGAAAAATGTCCACTTTAGTGCACAGATTAAAATACCCCATATTTAAAATCAATTGATTTGCTTTTAAAATAAAAAATAAAGGTTAAAAGAGTAATCTACTGATCTGCTCAAATTCAAAAGTTAAAATGATCACAATTCCACGTTCATGTTTTACAATTGTGTTTTTTATTTATTTTTTTATTTTTTTTTAAGTCTCCCTTTTTTTTCTCTCTTACATCTCCCTTATCTACTCCACTTTCTAATTTCCAACTTCCCACTAACTTCACAACTCCTCATTTACTCAACTTTTATCATTATCCAAAATAATCCTAACTCATCTCTCATTCCCTCAAAATAAATAAATTAATTTAAAAAAAAAAAAAACCTTCCTACTAACCCACGTTCAAATTTGTCTCTCCCTTTATTTTCTCTCACAATTTCCCTTATCTATTATTATTAAGAAGATTCATTCCTCTCATGTCTATTTTAATGCATTGTCAAAAATACCCCTTTAAAAAAATTATATTTACATATTTTAAACTACATTAAACAAAAAACTACATCTTATATATGAGGTTAAATAAGAAAAACAACATTCGAAGTAAATCCTAAATTTTAGACCTGAATATTTAAAATACACTAAACAAAAAACTAAAGATTATATATAGGGTTAAATAAGGAAAACAACATTTGAAATAAATCCTAAAATTTATGCCTCAATCTATTACTAGGAAATTAACCCAACTCCCACCTCCACGTTACTCTCTCATTTGATTTGATTTTTTTATTTTTTAATTTTAAAGAAACACATGATGATTAGAGCTTAAAAACCACTATCCTTCCTTATCCTAATCCAATTAAAAAGATAACCATCAAATTAAACCCTTTCTATTAAACTCCCACCTACACGTTCCTCCACAATCTCTTTTTTTTTTTTTTTAAAAGGCTATTACCAACTCCCACCTCCACGTTACTCTCCAAACAAAAAAAACCAAAAACAAAAACTATACTTCCTTATCCTAATCCAATTAAAAAGATAACCATTAAATTAGCCCTTTCTATTAACCTCCCACCTACACGTTCCTCCACGATCTCATTTGATTTTTGTTAAAATAAATAAATAAATAAATAAATTGAAGTAAATCCTAAATTTTAGGCTATTACTAGCAGAAAACTAACCCAACTCCATCTCCACGTTACTCTCCCATTTGATTTTTTTTTTTTTTTGATTAGAGCGAAGAAAAAAAAAAAAAAAAAAAAAAAAACCACTATCCTTCCTTATCCATCAAATTAAACTGTTTCTATTAACCTCCCACTTACACGTTACTCACAATCTCATTTGAAATTTTTTATTTTTAATTTAAAAAAAGAAAAGAAAAACACATGCTGATTCTTCTAAAGAAAAAAAAATATAACCATCAAATTAAACCGTTTCTACTTACTTACTTACGTACGTGACTTCAGTTTCATCTTATTTTGTATCTATCTTCTTCTTATATATATATATATATTTATATTTTTTACTATTTGATTTGTGCAACAGGAATCAATGGAGATGGGTTCATGGATCTAATGACAGCAGATTTAGTTATGGTGTCTTCGACAGTTATGTTGGTGTCTACGGTGGGGTTATCGGCTCCTTCCACAACTCAATAGCCGAGGGCTCAAGGGAGAAGAATTCCGAGCGAGCCATGGTTATGCAAATGTTTGATTTTTCATTCTGCTCTTCAGTACTCATGGAAAATGTTTGATTTTTCATTCCTCTTCGTTTTTACTTATTTTTATATTTGTTTTTGTTTTTGTTTTGATGATACAAAATTAAAATTCATAGTTATTGACATGATTCTAATTTGTGTTTCATCTTTATTAATTTTTTTTTCAGGTATGATGGATGCTTTATGGTGTTTAAGAAAGAAAAAGGCATCATGAATGAAAAAGAAAGTGATCAAGAGGGGGTGATTAAGGTCATCAGGTATGGTAAATGTTTTATTTCTTCTAAAGAATTCATTTGCACTAATACTTTTGCAGACTAAGATAGAACGTTTATTAGACTACGTAATCATCATTAGTTTTGAAGAGTTTAAAAAAAAAATTGAATTGTTGTAGCATCACTTGCAGAGATAACTTGGTGAGGAAAGGTAGTTGCTAGATACAAAAGAGAAAGTGAAGAGGGTTGGCTAAGTTCGTTAGGAATAGGTGCTGAGGCCGTTTGGTGTTGCAGAATGTTGCTGAGGCCATTTGGTGCTACAACATGTATTGTTCATACTATTGCTCTAAGACAAATGATCTTGAATCAACATTGGTGATGGGGATGCGAAGAGTTTGGGTTGTCATCTTCTTCTTCTTTTTAAAATAAATTATATATTGTAATATTCTTGATTTTTGCATCAGTGAGTGTCATAAGAGATCTATTTCATTTCTATGGATTGATTAATCATTTCTATTGGGGCATCTTGATTTTTATTTTTATATATTTATTAGTGTAGGAAAGTGAATAAATTTGAATTTTGATTTGTAAACGACAATTAGAAATATTTGGGAGAATTTCCTTCTTTTCTCCTCAAATTTGATTTTTCAATGTAATGCATTTAGAGTCTTTCGGTGAAAAAAAAAAAAAAAATTGAATTCTTAACAATACATTTTTTAAGGTACCTAAAATTTAGGTACATTTCTTAAGTGTAGTACATTAGATTTAATTAAATTCAAATAAAGACGTGCATTCAATTTAATTATTCTTGAAAAACATAATATTGTTTGTATTTTATTGGTAAATGGCTAAATGCAACCAAGTTATATTAGGAATTTAATATATTGTATCTAAGGAACTGTACCTAGGTTTACCCTCTCCCATTTAAGGAAAGTGAATAAATTTGATTTTGATTTGTAAACGACAATTAGAAATATTTGGGAGAATTTCCTTCTTTTCTCCTCAAATTTGATTTTTCAATGTAATGCATTTAGAGTCTTTCGGTGAAAAAAAAAACAAAAATGGAATTCTTAACAATACATTTTTTAAGGTACCTAAAATTTAGGTACATTTCTTAAGTGTAGTACATTAGATTTAATTAAATTCAAATAAAGACGTGCATTCAATTTAATTATTCTTGAAAAACATAATATTGTTTGTATTTTATTGGTAAATGGCTAATGCAACCAAGTTATATTAGGAATTTAATATATTGCATCTAAGGAACTGTACCTAGGTTTTACCCTCTCCCATCTTTACTGTTTGATGTATTGCATTAAGGCTTTGCAGACAAGTTCCAACATATCTATCTAAACGGTATACCCATTCAAAAAATGGAAAAACCTTCCGAACACGTGAGGAGCACGTGTGAAGATGTGGAAAAATTGAATAAATAAATTAAAAATTAAAAGTGATAAAAAGGAAAAGCCTCTAAACACGCGCGTAGCGTGTGTGAAGAGGCTAGTATAATAAACCGTATATTTTTTTTAATATTATTGTTTTTTACATGGACCAATATAAAAATTTAAAATAATAAAAGTAAACTAAGACACATAAAATAGTAGTAGCAATGAGGTGTTTGAGCATTCACACTAGACTACTCAAACCGTATAAACACCAAAAAAATAGCAACAAAAACACACAGTATCAGCCTCAACAAACAGCCATAACAGAGAAGATTTTGTACAGTAGCTCGCCTCAAATGGTGGAGCTACTATTCATCATCATACCTTATTCTTCCCTTTAAATATTCTTTTTTTTTCTCTCTCTTTCATTTTGTTTGGCGCGTTCTCTCCCTTAACTTTGCGCCAAGCAGTTACGGTGTCGATCTCACCAGCGAGAGGAAGACCAGCAAATCTACCCCACTCCGACCGATCTTGAGGTATTTTTCTTCAATTTCCCCAAATTTCTTCATTTATTTGATGATTAGAGTGAAATTTTGCTGCATTGTGGTGATGGGTATGATACCCGGTTGTGTGTTTGTGTCTGTCGTGTACCGGCAGGTGGCTGGCGGCTTTAGGGTTGGATTTGGTGGCTTTGGTGGTAGGGTTTTCATGAGAGGAACTGATTTTGTTTGAAACCCATTTACAATTAAATTCATAGGGGTTTCAACCTTTGGTTTATATTATTATGTTATTAAAACTTGAGATAATTTTTCTGAGATGGGATTATTTGCTTATGAGTAAAGCTTATTTGCTCATGGTGTTTAAGGTTTTATCTTGTTGGCCGTAGTGTTTATCAAGTGATGTTGTGCTTCATATTTTGGAACTGATTTTTAGCTGGTATGAGAATGTGTACATTGTTGGATTTCAAACAATTTGCTTATAGGATGAGGAGATTATTAATGTTTTCGTCCTCCTCTCTTTCTTTTTTGGTTTATCTTGAAGAATCTAGTTAAGTAATTAGCTTTGCTTTTTAATTGTTAAAGAGCTTTAAGCTTAGAAGAAGGGTCTAACATGAGTTCGATTTTATTTTGGAATCCCCACAAGGTGAAGTATGTACCGAACAATTTCCATCCGAAACTCAATTGGAATCCATTGCTAAGAAACCAACACGGGGCGTTAAGTTCAGTAGAGGAAGACCTTCTCATTGTATCGGCATGGCTTAATACTTCCATGGTAGGGAATCAGCAAAAACACGATTTTCCAGAAAGAGAAGACATTTTGGCAAACTCTCTAATGCATCGTTGGTCAACGATTCAACACTAAAGCCCAGATTGAAAGGAGAAATGAAAGTTTTTTTTTTTTTTTTTTTTTTTAAGTGATGTCAAAATTTAACGCACCAATACTATCTATTCACTAATCCAATTTGTATTTGTTAATTTTTCAGATTTTTCGGGTAAAGGAATTGTTTAAAAAGTTATATGATGCCTCATTCCAATTTGAACATTGTTGGAATATCTTGAGGAATAACCCAAAATGAGTGGATCATAGAGCAAAGGAAAAACCAAAAAGAAAATTAGTTGCAACACCTTTTGCTTCAGAGCCGATACAATTAGAGGAAGATGATGCCTCCCAAGCTGCCTTTGTAGACTTAGAGAGACCACTTGGTAGGAAGTTTGAAAAGGCTCGACTAAGTAAACGAAAGAGCAATGATAGCTTGTGTGCAAATCTTAAAGGGATATTGAGTGACATGCAAGAACAAAAGAAATTAAAATCTGATGAAAAAAAAAAAAAAATTCTTGAGAGGGCATGTTCTCAAACTGAAGAATTCATTAAGATTAATTGATTAAATTTTGTTAAGAGGATTTTTGACAATTTCATTTTGTTGCTGGCAATGGAGAAAGATGGATGGATTTGTTATAATGAAACCCGATCATATAATCTCATTTGGATCCACATGAGTTATATTCGTGTTTTATAAAAATTGGACTATATTCAACTTATGGCAAGAAAAGGTTAAGCCTACAACATTTTTGGAACGAGAATCAAAACAAGAAATGGAAATTATAATGATGGATATATCTAGCTTGGATCCTCAGCAACAACACTATATTCATCAACGCCGCCTAGAAATCATTGAGCGTCAAACTAAGAGTACTTAGTGAAGCTTTGCAAGTTTTTTGTTTTTGTGTAATTAAGAGTACATATGCTCTCTAACTTGACTAACTTTGCAAAGTTTTTTTGATTTTGTTGTGAAAGTTAGATACTATTTCTAACTTGTCAAAATTTGCAAGTTTTGATTTTTTTTTTGTTAAAAGTTAGATGTTTCTAACTTGTCAAACTTTGCAAATTTTGATTTTGCTAGTTAGCATTATATGCTCTTTAATCATGCTGTTATGTTGGTTGTATTTGACTTTGATTCCATGTTATATGCAATTAAGTTCTGTTAAATAGCATTATGGATCATAAGGAGGTTGTCATCAGCTTCATATATAAACTTGTTTCTACTAGCTTTGATGTTCAATTTTAATATTCTGCAATCTCATTGTTGTGGCTGTCATGATTTATTGCTGCCTCTTTAAGTTGTGGCTGAAGTTTTGGGCTTGATATTAGCTGATCTTTGTGTGTCGTTATGGATTGGAATGGTTTATGTATCTCTTTTCCTTGAGTAATAAATGGATTTATTCAGATTCTCTGCACTATAGATTTGATCAATTGAGGTGTTAGCCTAGGTGGTTGGATGCCCTGAAGCATTTACTAAGGCTCAAGTTGTATAGATTTATTTATTTATGTTTAATTAAACAACAGTGCAAGTGAGGAAGAAGCTGCAGTTAGTTCCTTCACACAATTTCATGCAGCTTTTGGCTTTCTCATCATGCTCTTACTTAGCCTGGTTGGAGTATACTTTCAAGCGTTGGGCACTTCTCCACTTAAAACACAATAGGCAACTATGGTGCTCTTTTTAATGGCCATAGTCATCTACAACATTGCATTTGTGGGGATAAGAGTAGGACCTCAAAAGAGTCAAAACAGAAGCTACCTCCCTGAAGCATTTAGTTACCTTAGGCTAGAGGTGATGTTTTGTGTATGCAATAGACTTATGCATACCAGTCATAATACAGAGTGTATTGCAATAAAAGATAAATAATTACTTGCTTAGTTTATCCATACATGTTAATGTTTCTATAGCAGCTTTATGTGACTAGTGGTTAAAGTCTACACATATGTTGACTCCCAAAAGGACTCCAAGAAAATTAGTTCTACCATCTATCTTAAGTGCCAACTAGTAACTGCTCCTAATGATAATTTAAACAAAAGAGATGCACGTTACACCTGATAAAAGTAAACTAAGTTTAATACGCTTATACCAATTAATTTTTTTTGTTGAATAAAAAAAAAATGAATAGAAAACAAGTACAAAGGATCAAAGGGGCCAGTTGGTTGCCTCAGGACCATTATACCAATACTGAGAGGAGTAATGTCCAATTTAAGTCCCAACTAACCAGTACCATTTATAAAGTTCTCTTATTTTAACATCGAAGTACCTAATATATTTGGAATGTAGAATGAACAGCTTAACTTTCCTTATCTACTGTTACCTTTTGGCAAGTGTTTCAAATACTAGCATTTCACATGAATACAAAATTTAAAATTACAAAAGCCTAGTGGCAAGTGTTTCAAATACTAGCATTTCACATGAATACAAAATTTAAAATTACAAAAGCCTAGGAATTGCTATGTAGTTGCCACAAGTGCTCCACAAGGTCTGATTGGAGTTGTGAATGAGTTTCTCTGTCTCTAATTTGACGATGACGTCGAATGAAGTCCATAAATTCAAGTGTAGGAGCGTGTGACACTGGATCAAGGGTAGTTGCATTGAATTGCTCATAATCACCACGTTCAACTCCATCGATATGACGCTCATCTTCAATGATCATGTTATATAATATTATGCAGGCCGTCATAATGTCTTTAAGTGTTTCAATTTGGAAAAAACGTGCAGGTCCACGAACAATTGCAAAACGTGATTGAAGCACTCCAAACGCACGCTCCACATCCTTCCTTGCTTCCTCTTGTTTTTTAGCGAAATGACTTTTTTTTTTGTCCTTGTGGAGATGGAATTGTTTTAACAAATGTTGACCACGGAGGATATATGCCATCAGCAAGATAATATCCCATTGTATAGTTGTTACCGTTGATTGAGTAATTGACTAAAGGAGCACGCCCTTCAGCAAGCTCAGTAAATACGGAAGAACGTTCTAACACGTTGATGTCGTTATGAGATCCTGGTAACCCAAAGAATGCATGCCATATCCATAGATCATATGATGCCACAGCTTCCAAAATAATTGTTGGTTCATGAATATGACCAGTAAAGTTACCTTGCCATGCAGTGGGACAATTCTTCCATTTCCAGTGCATGCAATCAATACTCCCTAACATCCTTGGAAATCCACGGCTTTCGCCCAATGCTAGCAATCTGGCAATGTCATTATTGGTTGGTGACCGTAAGTACTCTTCAGAAAAATTTGAAACCACAGCTTTAACAAATTTTTTTAGACATTTCATTGCGGTTGTTTCTCCAATACTCACATATTCGTCACACAAATCAGCCGTTGTTCCATAAGCTAGCATTCTTATGGCGGCGGTCATCTTTTGAAAGGAAGACAATCCGAGCCTTCCAGCAGCATTCCTTCGTTGGACAAAGTATGGCTCGGTCGCTTCTAGCATAGACTTAATACGTAGGAAAAGAGAACGACTCATTCGAAACCTTCTTCAAAATATATTCGAAGGATATAATGGTGATTTAGCAAAATAGTCACGGAAAATCCTTTTGGTGGCTTGCACAAAATCACGCCTAATGAACGTGCGGCGTCGACGTGGTCTTGATTCTCCACCGCTATTCAAACGTTCTTCTTCAATAGCAAATCGTATAATCATCTCCACCTCATCATCAGAGGAGGATGAGGAGTCGTTAGCAATTATGTCAAATATAGGATGACGATCCATTGAATGACCAGACCACCTATTCTTCAATTTCAAACTTTCTTTCACAATACTCTGAAAAGATTGAACCAAAACATCATACATTAGATTAGTAATACAATATTTCAAATAAATTAAGAGCAAGTATAGAGCCTAGAAGATAATCTTGTTCTTTGAAAATTAAATAGTATTAAAGATAAGGATGAGACATTCAATATGTAAATGACTACAGGATATTCCTTTTGTGTGTGTGCTTGCACAATGTTCACTTCTTATGTTAAAGTTGGGATACATAATACATTTGGCATACATAATACATTGACAGCTCAATGAGATGTGACTTTGTAAATTTTCTGTGGTTGTTTATAGGTGAGGTTCCAGTGGAATTGTGGCTACTAGGTCTCATGTTTTCATGATCCATCTTGCCCACTATTAAGGTTGTGAACGATTTCCATTATCAAAATGCAAGCCCTAGCAGAACAAGAACAGAGAAAGATAAAAGGAAGAGAGAAAGGAGGATTTGGGTAAAATACTTGCTTAACTTTTATTAATTGATGAAATCGGGTTATATACAAAACAGAGCAGCTTCTCTAACAAGCCTAAACCAGAATATAGTAACCACCTCCACTAAATAACTTCACTAACTATACAACCTATAGAAACATAACACGTGTACAAGTAACTGTAACTAACTAAGTACAAATTAGACTACAAGTAGCTTAGTACATTACATAATAAAACAACCAGTAAGCTACAGGTCCTATTCTTCATTTATGCAGCAGCTTATTTCATCCTTGCATCTGTACCAGACCTGCATCAGTAGCTTCTATGAACCATTTTTAACATCCATTATCTTTATTTAGTCTTTTTAATCCTAGTTTGTACTATGAATGATTTTCTAACGCATCTCATCTTAGCCTCATTATTAAAACTATTTACCCCTTTTTTGTGAAATCAATTGCAAGTTATTGCAGCAGTAGTGCTTATGAACTACCTGAAATTTGTGGTGTACAAATTGGTAGTTGGATGATCTTTATTACCATTGCAATGTGCCTATTTATTTCATTGCAATTGGACATATTCACTGGATTCCACAATTTTGAGCTGGCAACATATAATACTCAATGTCTCACCTCTAGTCTTACTGTTATGCAGTTTATTTCTTCTTTATCTCTGAACCTTTTTCTTTGAATCTTGTAACTCATTAATTATCTTGCGGTGCATGCTTTATGCACTCTAAAAGTTCTCTTAACAATATTTACTCATTACCTATCAAAAAAAAAAAGAATAAAAAAAAAAAAAAAAAAAAAAAAAAAAAAAAAAACATATAATACTCAATATATGTAGAAAGTTTGTTTGTAATTACTTTCCCTAATAAAATATCACACTATGCGATTTCTTACCCCAAGTCTGCTCTAAAATGGTTGAATTAAGATCAATGTGCATGGCTTTGGTTTAATTAAGTAGATTATCCACATCATATGTACAGAAAAGTGATAGGTTTCTTTCTCTTTTCTTGGTAGTCTAAATCAAATCTATAGTGTGCCCACCATATAAGCAATAAAGAGATCTGGGGTGTGGCATAATTGTCCAAATTGAAGCCATAAGTTGTTCATTTATTTAATAAATGAAGAATGAAACTTGGTCAAATATCATCTTTTCAACGAAATAGATTTTAGCATTGCTAATAGAATCAAAATTCTGGAAACGGGCTTAGACAGTTATGTGCTACAAAATATATTACATTTCAAATGAACGATGAAACTTTGTACATAAATAGAGTAATGAAAATTAAACTTCCAGGGGTGTGTGAAAAGTAATGGAAAGCTTATAGTGGATGGTAGCTAGATCACCGGTGTTGGTGGCTGTGGGTGGCTTCTTCACTGACGGGTTGATCGCCAAAGACCGATTTTGGTGGCTGTGGTCTCTTCTTCACTAACGGGCCGATAGTTCAAGTGGGTGGTCGCCGATGGGTGTGGGTGGCATTCTCACCACAGAAGGATTGATCGCCGGATGCCGGCAATGGGAGGTTGCCGATGGGGAAAGAGAAAAAGAATGGGTAAAAGAAAGAGGGAGGGGGGAGAGGGGGAGAATATACAATGGGAACAGAGGGAGAGGGGAGGAAAATGGGAAATGAAGGTATTTTGGGAGTTGTGAAAAAAATAAATAAATAAAAAAAAATAATAAAAATATATTAAAAAATAGAATAGTGAAATAAAATAGAGAGTCTGATGTAGTTGTGCTTTAGCTAAACTAGAAAAAGTGGGTTGTTTTAGAACCCATTTGGATATAATTTTGAGGAGGCTAATAAGAATGCACTTAGAAACAAACAATTTGATGATAGCATATTTCAACAAGTTCAAATAGTTATTGCTTAGTTATAAGACAGTGATGTATGATGCAACAGTATGTGTACCTGCGAGCAAATTTATCAGCTTTAATGGGAGCATGAGCATCATGAAGTGTAGGATCAGTCTCAGCTCGTTTCCTGGAACAAGATAGTATGAATGAGGCCAAAGAAAAAAACCCTCTACCCTATAAATATGATTAATATATAAAAAAATAAAAAATAAAAGAATAAAACTTTGGAATTGGAACTCCAAAAGAATGAAAACCCTAGAAAGTGTAGGATCAGTCTCTCTCTCTAGTCTCTGTGAATTCAATGGTTTTTATTTATATAAATGAGAAATGCGTGTACAACTCTCTCCACCGCATGTGCATTCCACTATTTCTTCTATGTTCTTAATCATTATCACTTATTAGTCACTCTATAATTTGGATTAGGAGGAATTGAGATGCCCATCTTCTTCTTCTTTTTTCTTTAATATTTGGAAATCCATACGTGATTATTTTAATTTCAATCTTTAGTTATACATTTTATTTTGGGATATCTTAGAAGGCAAAGCCAATTATAAATTGCCACGTCAAATTTAGTGAAAAATCATAAATTTACATATGTCACTAAATTAATTAAATTAAATATCAAAGAGCAAATTAAACGGTACCATGTGTCATCAAATCGGTAAATTAAAAATTTCCACGTGTCATTTGGACCGATAAAATCAAGATAAATGTTTTTTCCAATCATATAGGGACACTTACAATTAATAATTATCTCCAATAAAAATAAATAAAAGAATGAGATAAATATCAATGAGTTCCTAGTGGGACTCTTAGATTTTTGGCCAATCAAAATTGACTGTGTGTCTTCTAAAAAAACTAGTTTCAAGTAGACTCTTCTTCATGAGACCACTATAAATAGAGGCACTCTCTAGCTCATTGGATATGAATTCTCCAAGCATCAAAATTCTTGCCAAAATTGCTCCAAGAGTATTTGAAGAACGCAAAGAACACTTGAAGATTCGAAGAACATTTGTAGAACACGAAGAACACTTGAAGATTCAAAGAACAAACGAAGAAGATTACTTAGTTCTAGTTAGACTAGGTTTGTTTAGTATAGATACTATTAGAAACATATTGGATCATGAGGTTCATTACTTGTAAAAGAATCAAACTTAGTTCTAGTTAGACTAGGTTTGTTTTATATATATATATATACTCTACTAATTAGGTCTCATTTCTAACTGTTGAGTAATATAGTAAAGATGTAGCTGTCAAGACTTTTTGCTATTACCGTAAACTGTGGTGTCGAACTACATAACTATTTATGTTTGCTCTCTCTTTTTCTAAACTCTTTTCCTTTTAGTACTCTAATATTTAACACAAACGAAATAAGGTTGTGTTGAATCAACCAAGTCGATAGGCCGAGTTGTCACATATCATCATCAAGATACCCATTAAAAAATGCATTGTTTACTTCAAGTTGATGAATGTGCCAATCATGTGCAATAGTAATAGAGAGCACATGTATAAATGGTAGTAGGGTTAACAACAAGACTAAATATCTAGAAGTAGTGATCAATGCCTTGTTAGTAATGAAAGCCTAGGTGAACCCGGCTTGTATCCGTTAATCACTCTTTCTCTTGATATGAAAAAACCCATTTGCAACCCACCCACAATATTTTGAGAGGGAGATAAAGGAACCAAACCCAAGTTTCATTATACCACATATATAGCAAAAAATAAAAATAAAAAGGGGTGGTTGATAATTGGAGATTTATTCTTCAAGAAATCCTTCAATAGGAAAGATAAATAAGTTCATTTGGGGTTCTCATCTGTAAAGCAAACGTGAATATATAATCTAAGGAAGAAGCAAATTACCATGCATGGAAATTAGGCACATCATGGATTCATGGGTAAAGCAAAGCAAAGGGTAAACGCATTTCACATACATGTTGGTGCTAACTGCTAAGTCAAAAAACCAAAAATAAGGCGGTTAGTCTTGGCCTCTTACAAGGAATTTTATGGTTAGTTATTATTAATCTATAGATTTCTTAACTGATTGAGATTATATACCCCACGAAATCAAACTCTTGTCCTCTCTCAACTAATTTTTTTTTTTTTTAGTTACTATATTATATATAACTGTCATAACAGGTACAAATTAATACCACCGACATCCCAAAAATTTACTAGAGAGGATGCATGCAGTAGAAGATCGAGTTGCCTTGCATTATTTTTGGTGATTCATCACTACAATATATATGCATATTGTTCCCTTGGCCTTCTCTTGAAATTGAAAGGGACCAAGGCATTCCCACCCTTTGCAATTTATGTGACATATCACATATGCCAGATACTTAATTTGAGTATGGATTTGCTTTTAGACCTCTTCCTTTTTCCCAATCTTATAATATGATAATATAGCTTTTCCTGGCTACCAATGCATTTGTACTACTTGATCAACTATAAAGTTAGAAAATAAAAAAAGAATTATAAAAAAGAAAAGAAAAGGTAAAACATATGTTTTAAAAGTTCAGAAAAAGTCTTAGTCTATAGCTTGTGATAACTTTTTGTGTGTGGGTAATTTGTATGCAATGCTCAACAATTCCTTAAACAGAAATTAGGTTCAAATATAAAGTTAGTCATAGTTTGTGGCTAGAAATAGACAAAAGCCCATTTTTTTTTTCCTTTTAAAAAAAGAGAGAGAGCTGGAATCCATGGTTTTAAAAACTTAATCAGGGAGAAAACCGAAAAAGGGAGTGGTTCCCGTATCACTGGTCTGACCGGTGGTCGAACTGGTGACGTTATAAATAATTTAATTAATTATTTTAAATTATATAAATAAATAAAATAATATATAATAACTAAATATATCCAAAACATATAAATAATTTTAAGTGTTTTTTTTTTTTATCTTGTAATATTAATCATGTAAAAAACAAAATATATAAACTTTTAAGTTTACATATTTTTATTATCATTTTATATAATGTAATTAAGAATAACATGATTTAATTAGACTTTGCTCAACTTAATAGGGTTGATAAATCTTTCTTATAGAGACTTATTTTAAAATAAAATGGTCCAAAATTATTCACAATTAAGTAAAATTAAATGCAATTGCAAAGTAACATTACATTGATTACATATAATTATTGACAGAGTTTGGTTACACACCAGTTTGTAACCAGCTTACTACAACCCACTACGTGGTAATTAATAAGATCATCCACATGTACTTTAGTCATATGACCTATTTAATGAGTCATGCGACTTCCAAACCAGTTTAAATAATACATATGAATGGTCTTATAAGCTGTTACGTAATGGACTATAGCAAGCGGATTACAAATCAGTTTATATCCGAAGCTTGTCCTATTATTATTGCTATCTCAAAAATTGAGATGTAGTTGGCAAAGTATTGCTGGTAGCTGGTAAAGTGGTAAGTATTGGTCAAATGGAGTAAAGAGTAAAAGACAAAATCAGGAACAATGGGGAACGAAATAACAATAAGCCCAACAGTTAAAAAGACAAAAAAGTAAAACAAAAGAAAAAGTGAAGACAAGACAAGAAGCTGAAATGCCAAGACCACAAGAGAAGCAAATCGTTCAGGCATCTCCCATCTACGAAAATCTCGTCAAATTGTGAACTAGCAAAGTGAGAAGGCCATGGTGATGGTGATGATGGCATCAACCATCACTTCATCCACATGATGTAAACCAGATCTGGACCATCACTGATATTGATTGTTGCTACAACTTATATAGGCAGATCTGAATGTTGACGTCGAGCCAAGTTAAGAGGTGGACGATGAACACCTCCTCACATCAGTTGAGCATCGATTTTCTATTCCAATTTCTATCATAGTCGACGATAGCATGAGGAAAACTAGTCTTTTCTGTATAATAGCAAAACCGGTTTAACCGTTCCGGTTTCCAGTTTTGTTGGTTTAACCGACGGTTTCCGGGTTCGCGTGCTTTTTTCTCATTTTCCGGTTTTTAATGCTAACCTAATCGGATCAAGCTTCGGTTCACGGTCAAACCGGTTGAACCGGTCGATCCGGTCCAATTTTTAAAATCATGCTGGAATCCAATGCACTCAAAATGACCTATGCAAAACCAACAAAAAAAAAGAAAAAAAAAAGAAGGAATTTTCTAGTAATTAAACTTTGTAAACTAAATCGCCTCTGAAAAAACCGCATCTACAAATATTGTTTTTTGTAGTGCCAAACCCCAAAAAAAAAAAAAAAAAAGAATTTTCTAGTAATTAAACTTTGTAAAAACTTTATCCAATAAAAAATAATATCACAAGAGCATGTAGATATAGTTGATGTCTCAATTCCAAAAACGTAGTGGATGCACAAGTATTTTTGCAAAGAAAAAAAAAAAAAAAAAAGAAAAGATACTAGGAATATAATAGTTGTTTCCAGCTTTCAATATTAATTTTAATTGCACCATTAGAAAAAGTCATCATGTTAGCATTTAAAATTTTCATTTCTGTATAAAATAAAACTTTAGGCATTTTCGTTTTCAATTTGTCCCATTATACATAAATTAAAGTTGATGTACATTCTACTTTTGAAATCAGGAAGAATACTTCCAATTTACTACTAGATGATATCTCATGGTTTCGTTGTTAATTTATTCTCATCCACTAATCGATAATCTCGATTTCAACAATATACTACCTAAGAAGTAAGCGATCTGTTTGGTTGTTTTATTTGTTGTACTTAATTTATACGCAATCAAATGAGAACTTGAACGGCCTCATAAACGAAACAAACCATGCTTTATTTCAAACACAGAATTTCATGTCACCAAAAAAACGCTTAAATATGTCTCACTAGCTCTCTGCCTCTCTCCTAAAAAACTTAGCCAATAAGTAATAACTTCAATTTTTATTTTAGATGTGTTTTTCACAAACATTGTGACTTTTAAACCTTGACATATAATGCTGAGCAAGATCATTTATTACACCATTTGATATGGATTAGGACCTTTTAGAGTTTTAGAGTTAGGGTAAAACTTAGGTACAAACTGTACTTAAGTTTTACTTTTAGAGTTATTGGGGTAACAAATATCCTTTAAAGTTCTTAAAGTAATTTCATTATGAATAAAACTTAGGTATAGTTCACAAAATTCTATCCATCCATTTTAAAATTAATGAATTTGATTTTACCACATTAATTACCCGTATTGATGATATTCAACTTTTATTTAAATGTTGATAATATTATAAAATCCAATCTACTCATTTTACCTCCGTTCACGAAGTTGACATTATCAAGAACTTGCAATACGAAACCATTATTTTTCCCACATTAAGACCCATTACCCCTACATTGAAACTTCCAACAATTAATTATACTCATACATAGTATGTTAACCTCTACTTTTGCCGTTGTGGACTTCATTTCAATAGCTTCTGTGAATTACTATGTAACATCTGGCATCATTAATATTCAACAACCTTGGATGTTTCTTTTTTCTTAGTCAACAACCTTATATGTCTTTGTAGAATGCTGAAGATTTTATCAAAGTAAATAAAGGAAGACACGAGATTTCTAAGAAAGTAAGAAATGTACAAAAAAAAGTACAAGGAAATCAAATCTTTGCTAAGTTGAGCAACTTATAAAAAATTAAGGATGATAAAAATGGCCAAAGTTGAAGGCCGCCATATGCTCCAAATCCAAAACAATCTGAAATTTATTCTCAAAGCGATAATATAGTTGTTTAAGAAAGAGATCCAATCGATCCAACCTCAACATTCTTGAACTCTTATGACGTGGATTCCAACACAAAAGAGATTGTGAAATATCCGATCAATGGATTGGTTTGATAACGCAATTTCATGTATTTCTATGCTCATGAAAATTGTAAACTAACCTCTCAGTTAATTAATAATTTAATACTAATATGCCTTGCATGACCATGTACAGTTGACGGGTCTTTTAGCTGTCCTTTTCTTAGTCATCATATTTGGCAACAACCATGGCCAATTGTACATTGTGCCTTGAGTGATTGGGCATTTGGGATATATATACCTTACTCAAATTAGTTTCACCAGAAAATGAGAGTTGAGCTACTCTTATGGTTGCTTCATTGTTTAATGTTTATCAATTGTCTCATTTGTTACTAAAATTATAATCAATAGAAATTAAGGGTGCCTTTAACAAGTGCAGGCACTAACAAATATGAAGGTAGATGAAATACTTACCATATTGTGGAAGAGAAAAAGAGGACAGAGACAAGTGAAATAAAAAAAGGCAAATCGATTAAGTTTCAAACCCGATCTATTGGTTGAAAGATTGGAACCGACTCCTTGGAGTAGTAAAAGTATGAAGTTCTGAAAACTAAGAAAAAAAAAAATACTAGAATGTTATTCTTTGCAAAATGAAATGCATGCCTAGAGGTGCGCATGCGACAAACAAAGAATTGGCATCGGTAATTTTGATTTAAGTATGTAAATTTGTGTTTCCTTTTTTGGCTTGTTGTATTGGTTCTTTTGTTTGAATAAAAAAAAAAAAAAAAATTAGTATACTATATTATTAATTTCTTGTTGGAGGAGGAAAAATATTAACAGGTTCTCCTCCATGAGAGAACTAGACAATATCATTGAACTACAAAACTCTTGACGATGACTAATGATATTAGTAGTATTATAAATATTGTTATTACCATTATAATAATGTTTGTGTCATATGTAATGTTTGTGTTAGAACAATTGTTAAGTAATTAAATTAACTCTATCCTATAAACTTAACTTTTGAGACTAGTGATAGTTTATCATAACATCAAAGAAGGTTGTTTTGAATTCTAATTATGTATCCATTGTACTTCTCATTGAATAGTTTAGAGTTACACGTGTTGGGCTCGACTTTATTGAGAAAAAATATGGGTCCACACATAGGAGGAGTATTAGAATAATGATTAAATAATTAAATTTACTCTTTCCTGTCAACAAGCTACAATACCACACCCATTTTCAAACCTTAACTCTTGACTATAGCTTTGACTTTAACGGCGACTTCGTGTCATATTTAACAATTCTGCGGAATGGTCAGAATTTCTTGT
This sequence comes from Fagus sylvatica, assembly GCA_907173295.1. NCBI lineage: Eukaryota > Viridiplantae > Streptophyta > Magnoliopsida > Fagales > Fagaceae > Fagus > Fagus sylvatica. Next base: position 15,601,978 of record OU015768.1, on the reverse strand, counting down.
ATCGGTAAGCAAATCGGAATGAGAAACCCTCTCATTTCACCTCGTCCCAAATTCTGGTCTGTTTCGGTCAACACCAGCCGAAATTTTGCATTCTGACCGGTATGCAAATATGCCTGAGTTTTTTTTTTTTTTTCCAAAAAAAAAAAAAGCTCTCAAACAAATTGTAGTTTAAATAGTCTATATCTTAATAAAGTTCTCATAATTTATTATTTATTAGTATTTTATAAAATAGTTGTAATTTTGTTTATATTTCTTATTTTATTTTGTTCTTTACTATTAGTATAGATGTGAAGTATATCATCAAATATATATTAAGTTAACAAAATAATAAATTGGATTTACGAAAAAAACTTAATAAAAAAAAAAAAAAAAATCTTTTATCATAAAATGATGTTAAAAAAAATTTAATACTTGGTTTTGAATTGATATGTTATAAATTTGATAAATAGGTAGATATATTCACTCATATATATATATAAACGATAATCCCGAAATTGACCGATATCGAAATATTTCATTGAAGTAGACAAACCGAAACACGTACACAATATTGCTTCGTGTCCCTCTTCCTTGTCTCACGTCCACCCAAGCCAGCTTACCAATTTGCCATTCCACTAGAAAGAAACCTTATTTTCACCTTGGTATACTGGAAAAGCCAGAGTTGGGCTTGGGCTTGGGGGGCCGTGTATAATTCCTTTTTTGTATGAGTGTGCGTTTATCTCTTAGGTGCTTTTTTTGAATGAGTAATCCATTTTTTTATTATTTATTTTTCAAATTTAAAATTACAATTATGAAGGAAATTTTTTTTAGTAGTTGAGATACACCAAGTACTTTTTATGAATATAATCTCCTAAAAATGGAAGAAAAAAAATCCCACGTACTAGATTATATAAAATGAATATAATATCTTAAAAATGATTTTTTTAGTGTGCATTATTATCTTCTAAAAAATCATTTAATAAATAAATATACGTAAAAGTTGATAAGGTAGAGAGAGAGAGAGAGAGAGAGAGAGAGAGAGAGAGAGAGAGAGAGAGAGAGAGAGAGAGAGAGAGAGAGAAGGAGAGAGGGAGAGAGAGTGAGTGAGAGCGTGTGTTTGTGTGATAAGGTAGAGTTAGATCATAGATGTCCTATCTCTATCCTATCCCCTCTTCAAGATGGGAAAAAACCTGTGTGGGGTGGGGTAGGAGCAGGGTAAGTTAGGACTTTGCGAAAGTAATTTATCATTTTTAATGAACTGGCATTAGTGCTGATGAGAGTAAGAAAGATGTGATAGAATAGGGAGGGGCAACCGTGAGAATATTGAGATGTGGATATTAGTGTATTGGGATATAATAATGAGTGTTTTGAGAGATAATAATCTAGAGTAATACTAGAGACACAACTAATTTTACAACCAAATCTTTACAAACTGATGTGGCATCCTAAGTGGAAACTGTCACATCAGCCCTAAAACAACATATTTACAGGTTAGATAAATAAATTAAAATAAAATAAAAAAACAACATAAAAAAAACCTTTGCCTCCTCTGTCACATTGCCTCCAAGCCGCCGCCCCTTCCTCCAACCCGCCACCTCCTCCAAGTCGTTGCCTTCTACACACCACCGCCTACATCGCTGCCTCTAGGCGATCGCTCCTTCATTTGCTCTTTGGGATTGACTTCGTCCAATCCTCCATCTCCACGCCACTACCACTATGCCTCCGTCTCCACACCATCCAGTCCTCAAGGACTCCGGTGACAGCCATGGAAATTATCAAACAATATTAAAAACAAACTCAGAGCGAGTCAAATAGCTGTGCAAGACAAAACTTCAAGATCTGAATCTCTCTCTCTCTCTCTTTGTCTATGTCTCTCTTAATCTCTCTCTCTCTATCTTTCTCTGCACCAATTATTTCCTCTTATAGACCTTAATCTGAGCCTCTCTTCATTCACATTCAGATCTCCCTCGTACAAATCTATAACTTTTTTGTTTGTTTGTTTTTATGTACCAGAATCAGACCCATTTCGTTATTTGATTCAAACCCAGTAAGCTTTTGCTTCCCTAACATGTTTCTTTGCGTTTGTGTTTCTGGGTTTTGGTTAAATTTTTTTTTTTTTTTGATTCAATTAAAGTTTCTAGGTGTTTTTGGTTTTTTGTGTTTTGTGCGAAATGATTTGGATTTGGATTATTTGTTCTTGTTTGAGATATGGGTGATTGATTTTTTGATAAGCTAATGTAGCTTTTGCAATTCAAAATGTAGTCTTTGTCCCAAATCTGTGAATTCCACTTCGACGGTGGACACCAGAAGTTTTCAGGTTTAGATTGTTTTTGGGGGCGGCGCTGGGTTCAATTGGGTTAATTTTCTTTTTAATGATTTTATAAAAAATTAATGCTGACTGGTTAATTTGGTGTTTTAATTGCTGATGTGGTATATTGCCACATTAGTGCCATGTCAGTTTGTAAGTAAATAGTTGTAAAATAAGTTGTGTCTTCTAGCATTACTCAATAATCTAATATGTATAAATGTATTAAATTATATAGACACATTCGGAGTGGTGCGAGACAAGATGGGGATTAGACAAGCAAAATTCGTTCCCATCTTGGCCCCTCTTTGGGGTGGAGAAAATCATGTGAGATGGCACATTTTGTTCGCCTTTTATTGGTTTTTTTTTTTTTTTTTTCTACTTCTTTTGTTTGATTGAGTAAAACGGCAGAACATTTTGCAATCCTTTTGTATCTGTTCTACTTAAATAAAAAATGCATGTATCTGTGTATCCGTTGACACTGTTTTAGTCTGTAACTCGGGAGAAATTATTCAGTCCACCTGGTGAACCACCTCATTTGTCCACCATTCCATTAATTTAATGACATCTGTTAAAAATAGCCAAGTCAGCCTTTAATCAGTTTTAATCAGCTAACCCCAGTTTACTAACGTTGGGTTGGGTTAAAAATTAAAAACAATTTGTTATCGTCAGTCCGTCACTACTATTCGAGCAGCTTTGCCGAGCCAGACGATTTGTCTTCTTCTTCTTCAACGCTAGGAATGAACAATCCCCATGGAAACTAATCAAGGTATGATCTTGCTCTTTCTTTTTCTTTTTCTTCTTCTTCTTCTTCTGCTCTTCTGCTCTGTTGCGGACAGTTCTTTCTTTTCTGGTCTGCTTCCGTTTGCTTCTCTGTTCTGCTTCTCCTTCTTAGTTTTGTTATTTGCTAATGCTATTATTGTGATAAAAATGTGATAAGATTGATGTTTTGGCTGATGAGTAGTCACATCACAGCCTGTTTGAATAGTCAGTAGTCTCTATTTTGTCTTTTTGCCTTTTTATTAATATAATCCCTTTCTTTTAAGTACTTTTTTTATTTTGTCTTTTTGTCTTTTTCTTTTTATTAATATAGTCAGTAGTCTCTGTTTGAATAGTGTCTTTTTATTTTTACTTTTTCTATTTTTATTTTTTTTTGCCTTTAGTTTTTTATATAATATGGTTTAATATTTTCAAATGTTAACAGTCATTGATATTGAAAGCCGTGACATAGGCAACAACAATGAAGATTTACTTGGAATGGTAGTGTATAATGAAGATAAAGCATATAAATTATGCAATGATTATGCCACACGTACTGGATTCAGTATTCGGAAACAGAAAATCAGATATCTAAAGGATAAGGTTATACGCGAAAAAGATGAATAGATTGGAAACAAGAACTGGTTGTAAAGCTGGTATTCGGTTTACCGTGGAAAATGGGGAATGGAAGGTTACTTCCTTCAAGCATGAACATAATCATGAGCTTGCCAAGGTAGAACATAGGCAATTTTTAAGGTCAAATCGAAGAATTACGGATGCTTATTCGGGTGTCCTAACAACTTTCAAAGAAGCTGGTATAAGAACTATAGGTGCTTATTCCTATATGTCTGGAGAAACTGGAGGGTTTGAAAACGTTATTCCTATAGGTGCTTATTCAAACAGAGACTACTGACTATATTAATAAAAAGAAAAAGACAAAATAGAAAAAGTACTTAAAAGAAAGGGATTATGTTAATAAAAAGACAAAAAGACAAAATAGAGACTACTGACTATTCAAACAGGCTGGGATGTGACTACTCATCAGCCAAAACATCAATCTTATCACATTTTTATCACAATAATAGCATTAGCAAATAACAAGACTAAGAAGGAGAAGCAGAACAGAGAAGCAAACGGAAGCAGAGCAGAAAAGAAAGAACTGTCCGCAACAGAGCAGAAGAGCAGAAGAAGAAGAAGAAGAAGAAAAAGAAAAAGAAAGAGCAAGATCATACCTTGATTAGTTTCCATGGGGATTGTTCATTCCTAGCGTTGAAGAAGAAGAAGACAAATCGTCTGGCTCGGCAAAGCTGCTCAAATAGTAGTGATGGACTGACGGTAACAAATTGTTTTTAATTTTTAACCCAACCCAACGTTAGTAAACTGGGGTTAGCTGATTAAAACTGATTAAGGGCTGACTTGGCTATTTTTAACAGATGTCATTAAATTAATGGAACGGTGGACAAATGAGGTGATTCACCAGGTGGACTGAATAATTTCTCGTAACTCGGTAACTCCCATAGTAAATCGAGAAAATGCAAGGACCAAATTAATTAAGGAAATAAAATAGATCTCAAGATATATTCTCCAGGGTCCCCTTCCATATATATCCTAACCCAATAGAGGAAATAATCGCAAAATGTATTGAATTCAGGATGTGGATATTCATATTCCCACACATCTTAATTCTTATCCCTCTTAGCCTGAGGGATTTCATACGACTATATATGTATAGAAATATCACATATTCTCTTATTTGTAGCATCTTCCAAACGTACGAAGCCAAGAAAGAAGCAACAAGATGAACTCCATCGTGTCATGGGCTGCAATTCTCACACTCTTTCTTCTAAACCAATCCTTGAGTGAGGTTGGAGCTGATTTAATATCAGATTCTTGTGCAAAAACTCGCAATAATGATTTATGTGTGACATCTCTGAGATCAGACCCTCGTTCCGCTAGTGCAACGGATACCAAAGGTCTCACACGTATCATATACGATTTGGTGCTGTCCAGTGCCACAGACACGCTTGCCCAAGTGAAAACATTGCTCAATGGGGCCACTGATCCTACTCTTATAAATAGCCTCAACCTTTGCTCTGATGGGTACACCTCAACTATCTTTGATAAGATTCCTAATGCCCTCAAAAATTTGGATTCGAATGTTATTGTAACTGCTGCATCTCTTATTAGTGATGGTATGTTTCAAGCACAAATATGCGAAAAGTCTTTCAGCAGCATTGGACCTGAAATTCGTACATCACCAATAACCGATAAGAACACTAAGGTTATTGACCTAAGTGATATAGCCTTGCGTCTCACAGCTAGCTTGGGTTAACTTTTTCATTTATGTTTTAGCTATTGTATGGAATAAAGAATTAGCTCCAAGGAGTTACAAGTGGTTGAAAATGGGGGTTGTCTCAGGCCTTAGCCGAAGAGGAAGAGTTTATTTTCAAATGTAGAAAAAAAAAAAAAAAAAAAAAAAAAGTTTATGCATGATGAAATTTCAATATCTCAAAATTATAGTCTACATTCTTACCTAACATTTACCTTCGATCTTGGTGACCAAATTCTATTACTCCAGTCCTCCTTGATGATAAAATCTTGATTATACTTTCCTTAATTTTTCATTGGGACTATTATCTTCTGAGTATTATTAACGCAATACATCCTCTAAGAGTAGATATTGTACAAATCTATCACTCGACATACATAAATTTTTTCATTAAAAGACTAAAGACTAGCCATCTTGGTTCAATGGTTGGCAGTTGCTGATATCTAATCCAAATCTATATATCAGTGTCAGACTGTCAGTACCTCTTAGTGGACTTCAGGGATATCAATGTTGATTCAGTATGGATTATGGAATAGTGCTTTAGAAACCTACTTACATGGAGATCAGTGATGTTAAAAGAATCACGAAATTTTTAATCCAAATTCTTTAATGGAATGTTGCTGTCACCTCTGTGTATCACATTGTTCTGTATTTTGGTGCCAATAACACACAAGGACAGGGCTTCAACGTCAAATTTTAAAAATCCTTGTTCTTTGTTATATTAAAAAATTGTTTGAGGTATTGCATTCTTCAACATCATTGGCCAGCTCTATTATTTAGAGCAAGTCTTAATTACACATATTGAACTGCAAGCAAACAAAACCAAAGAATTTCTGTAGTACCTAGTTTGTAATCCGCAAAACTGTTACCCAGGCCATTTTTTAGTATATGAATATGATATATATATTTATAACTGAAAATAGGTGTCGCCTACAAATACAACCCTTCAGTTGAAAGCTAAAAAGGGCTACTACGCTTGAGACTGACCATTATTTGCAAGCTGAGGTAAAGAAAGGCTTCAATTTCAATCACTGAATACAAATCATTGTAAAACTCAGAGTATAGAATATATATACAAGATCATGTGTTCAAAGAAAGTAAAAGAATTCTAGTCACATCCAAAAAAAGACAATTAGAAAGAAATAAAAGGTAATATAAAGCATGTTGAGAACAATGTTATTCAGAAAGGAGCGCATAAGACTAGCTCCAACCAGACAACTCTAATTTATCAGCAAGTTTGTACATTACAAGTTGATCCCAAACAGGTCCAAAGAGACGCTCCCCTCCAATGGCAAATGTAAGGGCCCATGACGACAGAAGAGCTGTGAATACAGCAAACCCAACTGCTGATCCGAGAACATCTACAAAACCAAATATTTGTTAAGACAATAAAAAGGGAAATTTTATGGAAAAATGGCTCAACAGGAATTCATAATGACAAATAAATAAATCCACTAACAGGGATTCAAAATGTAAAATATTCTACTATGACCCTGCCTTGTGATGTTGGGGGTGGGGGGGCATATCCATTTAATTTAAGTGTGTGCCTTTCACAACACATTGTATGCAACTCAGTTATACAGAACTGCCACCACAAAGTGAATCGTAATAGAGATTTTTCTATTGGTGAATTTTGAACTTACAATCTCACCCTCTGCCCATGTTTTCAGCAAATAATGCATAAATTTAGACCAAAGTAGAGCAGATGCATCAAACTTAAAAATGAAAGAAGATAAGTAGGGAAGAAAAATCACTCGTCACAAGCATCTTGGAAAACAGAAATAATGCACACTATATCTCTTGAAGCAATAAAAATTCAAACCACAAAGATCAGAGGCACAACATTTAGACCAAGGATGACCTTTCAAAATTTGAACAAAAATACAGACAACACACACACAAAACATGGCTTCTTCTGTTCTGTGATTCCGTTTTTAGTGAATTAGCTCATGTATGTAATAGGAAATAATACAGGAAGCTTTGACACAGCATAAAACAACAAGTGCATCAGATATAACTAATGCTTCATGTGGAACTTCTATTTCTTTTTTCTGTTTGGTGCAAACATCCATGTATATAATGATCACTCCTTTCTTGGTTAAATAAGCATAATTAAACCAAAACTGCACAATAAGCCCACATGATGTATGCATGCCAACTACAATGAAATTTGAGATTGCGGGTCAAATGTTTCTTTGCTTTTTAATGAGTGCAACAGACAACCTCCACACAAGAGGACTCCCAATTGTTCTTTGCTGAAAGGTTTTATAACATTGCAGTACCAGATTGATATGTAATGAATAGGCACACTGGATGACATATAACCCACGTTCTGAATTGAATAAACTAGAATTAAAAAGACGTGTTAATTAAAGACGTGACAGAAAAGTATGATGCTGGTTAGAATAGAATGACAGAGAACCCTAAAATTTACCATGTGTCCAACCCTAATTAGTCTATATAAGATACCTAGCCAACCCTAAAATTTCTTTTTCTAGTTGGTGCAAACCTCCATGTATATAATGATAACTCCTTTCTATCTTAAATAAGCGTGATTAAACCAAAAAAAACTGCACAATAATTATGAAATGTTGTGACAACTACAATGAAATTTGTGATTGCAGGTCAAATGTTTCTTTGCTTTTCAATGAGAGTGCAACAGCCAACCTCCACACAAGAGGACTCCCATTTGTTCTTTGCTGAAAGTTTTTATAACATTACAGTACCAGATTGATATGAAATGAATAGGTACATTGGATGACATCTAATCCACATGCTCAATTGAATGAACCAGATTTAAAAAGAGATTAATTAAAAATGTGACAAAAAGTATGATGTTGGTTAGGATAGAATGGCGGAGAACAATATATGTGCCCAACCCCTATTAATCTATTGAAGATCCCTAGCCAACCCCAAATTTTGGGACTAAGGTTTTGTTCCCGTTGTTGATAAGTTGCGCGTGCACTTGGTGGGTTTTAAATCCACGACCTCATCCTTTACGTTGCTCCTATAAGGAAAGGAAGTGCCAGTGATGCAGACATGGAAGGTCAATGGTGACTCCTTCACAATTCGTCTATTGAAGATTTATTTTGCGGGTACCATGTGTGTAGTCCAATAAAGTAAAAGTCGTGTAATTTTAAGGTCTAGTTAAATATGTTCTAGGGTTAAATCAATATTTGATTAGGGTTTTTATCTATCAGGTTCCGGTCATTTTTGTATTCAAGGAAAAAACTATAATTTCTACAACTCCTACGAATTAAGGGTAGTTTAGTTGAGTTTAAAATTTTCTAAGAGATCCTAAATATCTTAGAATTTATTTTCTTTGAGTCCAAGTTAGTCTTTTTTTTAGTTATTATTCTATTAGGTTTTAGTTTACAGTCAAATTAGGAGTCCTGATACTTATAGTACAAAAAAGAGTCCTCTCTCTCTCTCTCTCATATATATATAATTATATATGCTCAATGTACTCAAAGAATAGATAAGACTTGATTAAAAAAAAATACTGAGGTCTTTAATATTGAGGCACATTAGCCTTATTATTCTTTTTCTCCTCCCCTTTCTTGTGGTACTGTTCACAAATATTGTTCATACAACCCCTGAACACCGTAAATTTCCCTTTTCCTTACAACCTCAAGTCAAGCCCTTCCTACTACCTATCAAAACCCTAAAACCTCACATACTTTCTCTATCAAATGGCCATAAAAAACTCATCAAAGCCTGCCCCATTTTGAGCCTTAACCCTTCTTTTTAAAAGTTCTAAACCCTACATCCACAAATCCTACTAGCCCTAACCCCACCACAAGCACATGTACACAAATTCTCCAATATGTCCTACATCATTGAGTTAAAGCTCATTGGCAAGAATTGAGCTTCGATACCTAAATGGAATCTCAAATTCCTTTATGAAAAAAACAAATAGTGACACAAGTTCTCTAATTTCCTACCTTAATGGATAAGCATTTCATCACATTTCTAAACACAAGAAGATAGGTCAGGTAGATTCTTACTCATTAGCAATGCAAGATTTAACCAGCAGCAAGACTGTTAACCAAATATATTGATACAGCAGAGCATTAGTTGGTCAGGTATTTAACTCTTTTTTCCAGCATAGATTTACAGGAAACTAGGTAATAATTCTCAATATCATTTTTATCAGAAACCAACATCCCTCTATATATTTCATCTTAAAACTCTAAGACAAACTTATTTTTTTCAATTGGTAAGTTAAACATGCAACCAGTGGGTTTTGACTTTTGAAGCCACGAATTCACCATGGCATTTGAGCTATACCTCATTGGCATAAAACATAGACAAAAGCCTCACACACAGACACAGTAATTGGGAGACCTTCCTTCAAACCTTAATTTTGAAACAAACAAGTAGATAGAATTTCAACAAAAAGCTCCATTTGTGAATCCAAAATTTGATCCTTTCCCACCCAAAACGCGCATAGGCAACATTAAAATTGTATGATGTGCACGCCACAAACTAGTAAAGAATCTTTCTTTTTAAATTTCAATAATCGAAATTGGAACAAAATAAATGAATTCAATTCGGAAAGAGAGAGAGAGAGAGAGTACAGCGGCGAATGGCAGGGAACGAGCGAGAGTGACGGAGAACCGGCCAGAAGTAGAAGCAATTGAGGGCCCAAAGCCACGGCAGCATTGCGAATCCGAACTTGTAGAACCGCCGCGCGTATCTCACCGAATCTTCCTCCGATAAGCCTAGAGGGCCGTCGATCGTGGGCCAGACCGGCCATGACCCGGTTATCGAGTTCCGGTTTGGACTAGGGTTTGGATTTGCGTTTGAGTTATTGTTGGGATTGGTGGTTTGATTCTCCATCTTCTCCACGAGCCTCGAGTCTCGAGCGACGTCGTTTCTATCTTCCAAATTCCTACGCCTTCAGCCCTCAGAGAGTCGTGAGAGCAACTTTTATTTGTTTACTGTGGTCAAGCTCTAAACATCTTGTGCCTGAAGCAGACCATTTTAAGTCTTTTTTTTTCTTTTTTTTTTTTTTTTAAATATTTAAAACTCATTATAAATTTTTTAATTTTATTAAAATCCATTCTTCTGGCTTTTTAAAATGCAAAATTACTATTTTAGTTTTTGTATTTAAGCTTTGCTTGTATCTATTTTTCAATTGATGATATGACTAAGTTTTTCTTATGACAATCAATTTTAAGAAGCATTTTTTTTTATTACTTTACTAGTAATAGTGTTATTAAGAGATTCTATTTGATATTTTTCCATATCAAAATTTATATTTTTAGTAAAATTTAATAATTAAAAAATATTTACAAATATAAAAACATTTTCTAAAGTATAGCTAAAATAAAATAAATTTTCAAGAGTCGTGTAAGTTAACTAACATTTCTTAGTGTTTCAAATAAAGATATTTAAGATTCAAATCTCTTCCTCCAACTATCGAATTGTCTAAAAAAATATAAAAATTAAAATGTAGAATGATTGAGGATAACACCCAAAAAACTAGATAGGATCCAAGTTTCCATAGGACATACCATATTATCCTTGTAAGGTTTCACACCTTTATGGATAATGAGACCTCGATCATAGCCTAAACTAATACACCCTATTTTGGTGGTCAATGTTAGAATTTCCAAAAGCATTCTAAAATTTGTTAATTCCCCAATAAAACCAATAGCCTCAATCCACAAGTGTCAATCTTGACGTATATACGACAATGTTGTGATATTCGTCATTATTCTCAAAAGCTGACAATTTGATTTATTAGTTATTAAACAAATCATATGAGAGATAGTAGACGAATTGTGATCACTGTCAGAGGGATACCTAACACCTTCCTTATGTATAATCAACTTTCTGGATCCATTTGATGGTTTGAGACCCTTTTTATCTATCCATAGAATTAATAAATCAAGAAGAGATAGGTGACCAATTACACCTTAGAATCTCAATGATAAGTTTAGGTGACGTCTCTCATTTTTATTTTTCCTCCCCCATGTAAACAAGGAGTATGTACGGAGTGCGCACACAACACATGTTAGTCCCGGAGGTCAAGGTCGAAAGTAAAAAATATGGTTTCAAAAAGATAGATTTGAGGTTTTGTGCTATTGTGGAAACTGGGGTTGTCATAAAGTGGGGTTATGAAACAAGATTAATGTCCCCGGTCTTGATGTGGTTCGCATTATGCATTCTTGAAATTCGTATACTTGTGCTTATGTTTCTAATACTTTCTTTTACTTTTGCTTCAGATAATTTGGGGATTTCCTGTTAGTTCGTTTTCTTCCTAACCGTTTGTGTAACCAATAGTTTCTTGCCATGTGTTTCACTTTGTCTGTCATTTTGTTTTCTTTCTATTTTTTCTTTAATGCTAAAATTAATACCACCTAAGCATTTCATTAGTCACGTACTCGTAGGATAAAAATTAACGAAAATGAATAGAATGAATAAAAAGTTTAAATTTTTCAATAGTTTAAGGATGAAAAAAGAATTTTTTTTTTTTAATTAGAGATGAGAAACAAACTTTATACAATCTTTAAGGACAAAAACAATATTTTATCTAAAAAAAATTAGTAAATGAGGCTAAAGAGATTGATGCAAATGCAATAGTCCGGGCAATTACTTTTCACAAAAAAATACAAAAGATTCAAGAGATGATCTTGAAAGGGGTTCATTCATGATAATGCAGGCACTAAGCTCTACAGAACCAAACATGTCAAAAGTAGGGCATGTCAACACATTTGTTGGCAAGGCATGCTTAAAATGTAGATGTCTTTAAAATTTAAATGAGGCTAAAGAGATTGATGCAATTGCGATAGCCCGGACAATAATTTTCACAAAAAATACAAGGATTTAAGAGATGATAATGGAAGGGGTTCATTCATGATAATGGCACTAAGGTCTATAGAACCAGACATGTCAACACATTTGTTGGCAAGGCATGCTTAAAATGTAGATCTTAGTGCCTGCAATTATTATTTGATAATCCCACCGTTAGATTACAGATTCTCTTTATTCTTAACATGCACATTGAATTTTATATTAATCAAACGTTATTTACTTTTTGATGCATCAACTTGTGTTTTATGTATAATTTTAAGTAAAAAACGCCTAAAATTTAAACATGTTCTGAATGAGATTATTATTAATATCTGATTATCTTGATATCTTGCAAACATGAAGGATATAAAGAAACAACATATTCTAATGGAGTTGTCAAAAAATCACACAATATAAAATTATTCGCATGATGTAACATAAACAAAACTTAAACATAGTGTAACTTGAACAAATATATGGGATGAATGGAATTGGATTGGAAAATCTAAACTTTCTCGAGCATTGCCCCCATTTAATGTGACATTTATCCCACATATTGATTCCTGAGTCCAACCATCATAGTGCTGCAGAGACTTCTCACCCATTACCCTTCCAGTTTTGGCTGATGAATTACTTTTATATGTTATTGGTTCTGCACTTATAAAGGTTCCAAATAAGAAATGTCAGTGTTCCAACTGGAATCGGTTTCAATTACATCTTTAGAAAAAAAAAAATGAAAAAACAACCCAAACTTGAAAGATTCAATAAGGAAATGGATTTACTTGTTGTTAAGTTTAGAGAGAGAAGCACAGACAGACAGAGAGAATAAACTGTATATTGTGTATTCTGAATAATCATGTACAGATAAAAGAATATATATAGGCCTAGTCTAGTGTACGGTATAGTAAATACATAGTAAACCCTAGGAAACCCTAGACTAGTACAATAACAAATGATATATACATATTAACATCCCCCCTCAAACTCAAGGTGGTTTGACAGAAGCCATCTTGAGTTTGGAAACAAGATCACGAAAACGACCAGGAGGAAAAGTCTTCGTAAAGATGTCAGCAGTCTGATCAGAAGAGCTAACTGGAAGAAGATGTAGGATGCCAGCAGACAGATGATGACGCACAAGATGACAATCAATCTCAATATGCTTGGTGCGCTCATGGAAAACATCATTATGCGCAATCTGAATAGCACTACGGTTGTCACAATGTATGACAGTCGGTGAAGAATGTGTAACACCCATATCTTCCAACAGCCAACGAAGAGCAAGAAGTTCAGAAGTAGTATCAGCCAGAGCACGGTACTCTGCCTCAGTGCTAGAGCGAGACACAATATGTTGTTTCTTACTGCGCCAAGAAATAAGAGAGTCTCCCAAAAAGAAACAAAATCCAGTAGTAGAGCGGCGGTCAGTAGGATCCCCAGCCCAATCAGCATCAGAATAAGCACAGAGGTCAAGGGTGGAGTGAGCAGAGAAGTGAAGTCCGTGAAACATAGTACCCTTGATATAGCGAAGAATGTGAAGCACTGCAGCATAGTGTGTAGAATGGGGAGCAGAGAGGAATTGACTCACCAAATGAACAGCATGAGCAATATCAGGGCGGGTTACAGTGAGATAAACTAAGCTGCCAACAAGCTGACGATAGAGAGTGGCATCACGGAGAGGTGTGCCATCCAAGGGAGTAAGGCGAGCATTCATCTCAAGGGGTGTAGAAACAACTTTAGTGTCAGTCAGGCCAGCACGAGATAACAAGTCAGAGGCATACTTAGCCTGAGAGAGATAATAACCAGTGGAATCAGAAGAGACCTCAAGGCCTAGGAAGTAGCTCAGATGACCAAGATCCTTCATCTCAAATTGTTGGTGGAGAAATAGCTTGAAATCAGAAATGCCAGAGTGATCATCCCCAGTAATGATCATGTCATCAACATATAGTAGAAGAAGAATCATACCCTTATCAGATCGGCGGATAAATAATGCTGTATCATGAGAACTGGATGAGAAGCCAAACTGATGTACAATACTGCTAAACTTGGCAAACCAGGCTCGAGGAGCTTGCTTAAGACCATAAAGAGCGCGACGAAGGAGGCAAACTTTGTCAGGACAGTCTGAATAACCTGGAGGTGCCTGCATATAGACTTCTTCAGTGAGATCACCATTTAAGAAAGGCATTCTTAACATCCATCTGAAAAAGAGGCCACTGATGAACTGCAGCAATAGCAAGAAGACTACGAACAGAGGTAATACGAGCAACAGGAGCAAAAGTCTCCTCATAGTCAATCCCATATTCCTGAGCATATCCCTTGGCAACAAGACGAGCCTTATACCGTTCAATAGAGCCATCAGATTTGGTCTTGATCTTGTAGACCCATTTGCAGCCAATGGCAGATTTACCAGGAGGCAAATCAACCAAGTCCCAAGTATGAGTCTTCTCCAAAGCCTGAAGTTCCTCTGTCATTGCTTGCTGCCAAAGAGGGTTAGTACAGGCCTCACGATAGGTGTGAGGCTCATGAAGGGAAAGTACAGCTGAAAAACAAGAATAATCACGCAAATGAGCAGGAGGTGCTCTTACCCGGTCAGAACGACGAAGGGGGAGGAGAGGAGTCTGATCAGTGACAGGATCCACAGGCGGTGCAAGTTGTTGGGGCGAAGCCGGAGAGTCAGCAGGAGGATCAGCAAGAGGGAGGTCAGGAGTCTGATCAAGGACAGGATCTACAGCTAGTGGAGGTGCTAGAGGAGAAGCCGGAGAATCAGCAGGAGATATAGGAAACAAAGGTAGTGATGGATTAGTAAAAAAGGAAGGGGTGGAACAAGTTGTAAACTTAGACAGGGAATTAAACATGGTATGTTCCCAGAAAACAACATGACGAGAAATGCGAAGACGTTGAGAGATAGGGTCCCAACAACGATAACCTTTATGTTCAATCCCATACCCAAGAAAACAACATAGACGAGATCGAGGTTCTAATTTGGAATGTTCATGCGGCTGAAGTAAAACAAAACATGCACAACCAAAGACGCGAAGAGAAGAGTAGGAAGCTGGAGTACCATAGAGACATTCAAAGGGAGTCACATTTTGGAGAGCTGAGGATGGAAGACGGTTGATGGTGTAGACAGCAGTGAGGGCGGCTTCCCCCCAAAAACGTTCAGGACATGAAGCAGAAATGAGGAAAGCCCTAACAGAGTCAAGTATGTGGCGGTGTTTGCGTTCAGCCCTACCATTTTGCTGAGATGTTCCTGCACAGGAACGCTGAATAATGGTGCCTTGTGTGTGAATGAAATCAAGGAATTGAGAGTCTCTATATTCCATGGCATTATCAGTGCGGAAGATTTTAATGGTTTTTGAAAACTGTGTGGAGATCATTTGGGCAAATGTGCGATAGATTTGAGCTAATTCAGAGCGATTGTGCATAAGATAGATCCATGTATATCGAGAAAAATCATCAACAAATATGACAAAATATTTTGATCCACCTACAGTGGCAGTGGGGCTAGGTCCCCAAATATCAGAGTGAATCAAGTCAAAAGAGGCATGAGAAGAGGAGTCACTATTAGTAAAAGATAAGGCCGGTTGTTTGGCCAACTGACACGATACACAATCAACTGAATCATGTTTGACTTGACCCAAGAAACCACTAGAGACTAAAGAGCGAAGTTTTTGAACGGACACATGACCTAAACGTAAATGCCAAAGACTCAAAGGAAAAACAGAAGCAGTATGAGCAACCTGAGACGGAGGGGGTGTCGGGGTGGAAGGTAGGTGGAGTGAAGTGAGCTCGAACATCCGTCCCACTCTACGGCCTGTCCCAAGAACTTGATTCGTCCGAGGATCCTGCACACGACAACCAGAAGAACCAAACCACAAGTCATAACCAAGTTCACATAATTGACCAACAGAGATGAGATTAAGAGTGAGGTTGGGAATAAGATATGTGTCAGAGAGAGACAGTGTAGGAGTGGAAACAGAACCAGTATGGTTGGCAGAAATGTACGAGCCATTAGCAGTTTGAATAAGAGGAGCATGAGTAGTAGGAATAACAGAAGAAAATAACTGAGAATCGGGAGACATATGATTACAACAAGCAGAATCAAAATACCAAGTGTTACCTGAGACAGCAGAGGAAACCTTACCAGAAGTAGACAGAATTTGTTTGACTATGGAAAAGACTAAGGATCTTAACTCACTAACCGAAACATATGAGAGAGAAGGAGCAGAGAATGATTCTGTAGTAGCAGCAACAACAGAGGGATTATCAGGCCTTGGAAGAGTTCTTGAGTGACTTGGCTTGGGAGGCCTGGTTGGGCAGTTGTAGACAATGTGACCAATCTTGTGACAATACCGACATTCGACAGTAGGGCATTCAAATAGAAGATGTCCCTGTTGATAACAATTTTTGCAGTATTTCGAACCATTCCTGGATGAGGAAGAAGGATGAGCAGCAATAACAGTCTGAGGAAGTTTGGTGGTATCCATTAGAAATGAATAAGAAATATAGAAAAGATCTGCAAAAGAAAACAAAAAAATAATGGGTAAGCCTTTTCCTTTTTTTTTTTTTTTTTTTTTTAGGGCTGACGTCAGCAGTGAGCACGGGTCACGCGCGGGTCGGGGCGCGGGTCGTGTCACGCGCGGGTCGGGTCACGCACGGGTCGGGGCGCGTGGTTCAGAGGACAAAAAACACGCCGGAAGCTTCACCGGCGCGTGGAGGCGCGTGCGGCGTTTTCCGGCTTCGATTTTTCTGGTGGAGATTCGTCTTGACGAGACGAAGCCTTGGATGTCTCTCAAAAGATAAACGGAGCAGCCTAGAGGCGGCGGCGGAGATCAGAACCGGCGGGTTTGCCGGAGACAGATCCGGCGCGTGGCGGCGCGTGGAGAGGTTTCTGGTGATGAGATTTTTCAGGTTTTGGAAATCAAGCTCTGACGATCAGAGCGGTAGGCAGAACAGGAGGAACGGAGGTCTCTGGAAGCAATTGCAGGAGAAGAGAGGCACGGCTGTTTTGTGGAGAAAAATTGGTTTCAGAAAACCCTAGACTAGTTTTAAGAATCACAATGCCAAAAGATTAATTTGGCTCTGATACCATGTTAAGTTTAGAGAGAGAAAAGCAGACAGACAGAGAGAATAAACTCTATATTGTGTATTCTGAATAATCATGTACAAATAAAAGAATATATATAGGCCTAGTCTAGTGTACGGTATAGTAAATACAACGTAAACCCTAGGAAACCCTAGACTAGTACAATAACAAATGGTATACATATTAACACTAAGAAAATAAGGAGATTACAATAATGGCACTAGGACTCTCTCAAAGAACCCAAACCCCAAATACACTCTAACCTCTCTCTCACCAGGAATAAACCTAGAGAAACTAATTCTCTAATTATTCTATATTGCTATGCGGCACTACCTCTCACACCTGATTTGCCGCAATACATAGCATATATATACTAGCCAAAGTCGGTTAGTTGGTCTGGTACACAAGCATAAGACTTGTGGTATTCTAATACCACTAGGAGAAGACATGGCCATCGACTATGTATTCCAAAGTCAAGCCACGTCACAACACATAAATCCAAAATTATTTGGATACATGCACAACAAATAGAAGTCAAAACCTCATATATCTCAACCAAGGTCGTTAAAATCGGGATCCTACGTAGGATCGGTGGAGGGACTTCATGGATCAGATCGTAGGATCAGATCGTGGATCGTAAGATCCTACTTATTTGTTGGAAAAAGTGTAAAAACACATTAATAATGGCTTTGTATGTTAAATGTTCATTAGAATTATGATATTATCCATAAATAAATAAATAAATAAATAAAGAGTTTTGCTTCAAGATAATGTAATTCGTACCATACATGAGGTTGATACATTGTTATTCGCTACATCTATATTGACAAAAGATATATGCTTAATTCTCAACACAATTTATCCAAAAATTTAATAAGTAATTACTAATTAGTTAGCAATTAAGTACGAAATAAATGAAATAGTGAATAACTACATTAAGTATCAACAGTACATAAATCATAAGCTAAACATTCAATTATCCATTTTAAGATTCCTATCATTATAATCATCATAATCTGAATCTACAGAAAAATATTAGTAAACATTAAGAATACATATTGATACAGTAAGAGTTTGAGACAATGAAGAGTTGAAGGCGAGCAGGCGAGGTTGGAAGCGACGGAGGCAGTGACGGAGGCACAGCGACAGTGACACAGCGTGTGGATTTAGGGATTTTGGTAGCTAAGTATTGTGTGGGGTGTGGCTGGATTTTAATTGAGAATAGAGAGAAATTTTTTTGTCATTTCACAAGTTTTTGGGGCTAAAAAACTGGTTTTAATCATTTAGGCTATTTTTATTTATTAGGTTCGTGTACTTCTCATCAACTCATAATATAAATTGACCCAAATAGCATGTTTAATGGGATCAGAGTAGGATCGGACCGATCCTACTGCTGATCCTATTAGGGTGTACGATCCTATATTACTATTTGGTCAAGTTCTAGACTTCTAGTAAACAATTTAACTAATCACGCAAGTCGTCAATGTCTTGTCTTTGTTTTCTAATGTGGTTAAATCAGATGGCCTACAGCCAAAGTATAAAGTCTTTGGGTCACTTTGCATCTTTAAGACGAAAGTTCAAGTTTTCAATTAACAATGGATATTTTGAACAAATATATATATATATATATATATATTCTAGAAATAAACTCATTTCCATTGATCTTCTCCCTCTTCTGTGCATGGCTGGCAAGAGTTAAGCTTCTCAAATCTCAAATCTCAAATCGCAAATCTATTTCACATTGATTTAACAAACCAAAATCTGTCTCATACTTACCTATTTATTTGTTTGTGCTTGTAGCTGAATTGGCCCCCCCCCCCCACCCCCCAAAAAAAAAAAAATCCCTGTGCTTTTTGCCTCTAAAGCGAGGTGCATTCAAAGACGCGAGCGCTTTTTTGGTTTTGTTTTTGTTGTATAAGAAAACTCCAAATGTGAATTGTAACCATATAATATTAATAATATTTATATAACCCCTTGGTTGTTTTCTTTTTCTTTTCTCCTCTTCCACAAAGTAACGAACCCCCTTCTTCTCTTCTAATATTTTTGGGTTTTTCTCATGTGATTTATCCCATGACTCACGAACAGCTCCCCGCCCTGTTTACTTTGTTTTCTAGTTGTTCCATAACTTTATTTTTCTTTTTTTAAAATTTTTATTTAAATTTTTTGCCATAGATTTTCTGCATGGTGCCGTCGAACATATAGGCTTTGCTTGGTTTGGAATGCACGTTCTAGTAGACCTGGCTCGAATACCAGCCATAGTAGAAGTGGGTAGAGGCAATGGGTGGACGTTACCAAGATCTTTCATGTCCAACTCTATGGACAGTTGAGTTGGGGGGACAAGCATTTCGGTACTCAGATCGGTGGGTAGGGGTTTCTATGCCCTTTTTTTTGGTGGGGTTGTTGGATACGGCATCCTCGTGGTAGGCTGGACCAACATCTTGCCAAGAGTGGGCTGGACATACATTCCCTTTTTGTATGGTTGATTCATTTTCGGTGCGGCAGAGGTAATCATTTTGCTCGATCGGAACAATGGCCAACAAAGACCGAAATTACATAGATACAGGCCCGGCCCTAGCCTTAAGCGAAATAAGCAATCGCTTAAGGCCTCAGCCCAGAAGAAGGCCCCTTTTTTTAAAAAATAGTAGGTATTATTTTCTCCTCTTCGGCAGCTTTCTTTGACTCTCTCGCACCTTCATTTTGTTTCTCCCTCTCTTCTCTGTAACAGCACTACACTTCTCTCTTTTTTTTTTTGTTTCTTTTTCTCTCTCTGTCTCCCCTTTTCTATTGTCTTCTCATGCACACATCTGTGGGCTGAGCTCAACTGCTCAGATCTGTGGTTGTGGCCTAGTCGAAGCTTCAACTCCCCCTTTCAAGCATTTTGGTTCATTTTTTTTTTCTCTCTCTCCTATAAGTTTCTGGAATGGGTTTCACTCCTAATTTTTACCTTTTATTTTTTCCGGATCTGTGGCCTACAGCTTCAACCAATGATCTCCATTTTTTTTCTTCAGGTCCTCTTTTCTTTTTAGTTTTTTGGTTTGTGATAATTTTTTAATAGAATATGTTTGTGATAAGAAACATTTTATCTTAAATTTTAGGATTATATAATAAAATTTGCGTATGGTAAGTTATGTGAAATTTGATTTGGAGATGAAGTTATGACCTCCACTGCCAGTAAAGAGATCACCAAATACCAACCCTTTCATTCTCTCTAAACCATTTACTGTGTTTGGTTGTACATCCCTTAAATTTAGCATAATTGATTTTTCTGTTGTAATTGTAAATCCCTACATTTTTGGGAATTGTTCTTGCAATATTTAGTATATATACAAGGCCAAAATCACCACAGATCGTGTGGTTTTCAAGGCAATATATTTTTCCTATTCTTTAGTATTTTAAATCTCACTGCATTTTATGCAAATAATTTTGGAATCATAGTATAAAAAAAATAATAAATTAAAAAAAAAAAAAAAAAAAAAAAAATTATAACAAGAATTTTTTTTTGGCCCCAATGAGATTTGCTTAAGCAAAATGAGTGGGCCAGCCCTGCATAGATACTATATATATGAAACACAATGTAACATAATATAATTTTTTCTCTCTTTTATATGTATATAATCTTTCTATATATGTGAATTTTTTATATATATTCTAACCATTTACCAACTCCTATTTCTAATTTTACACACTTTGAATATTCAGATTTGGGCATGACTGGATGGGCTGGTGTAGAAGTTAATTCAGGAGTGAAAGTCAGGCGCTAAATGGCGATTGTTGTGGTTGATCGGCCATATCTATTCTTTCGCGGAGATATATACATACCAGCCTTTCATTTTCCAACTTCGTTCTAGTAGCTTCTTTACTCCATTCCGTCAATATCCCAAGGAGAGGGGATTTCCCTGTTGCTCCCTATGATTTTTTCTCGTCGCAATTTCTAGTTTTCCTTTCTTTGTTTTAAGTTTGTAGCTACTTTCTCACACACCCAAAAAAAAAAAAATCCAAAAAGGTAAGGGGGAGAAAGATATTGAAACAGGGATGGACATTGTTGGTGTGATTGTTACAGTGATTACTGTGATTGCTACTGTAGTTGCAACAAAAATTGTTGAGTCCGTTGGACAGTGGTTCATTGTGAACATGATTGAACCATTTGGAGAGTTGCTCATCGAGAAAGTTGTTAAACCAGCTGGACAGTGGCTAGATTATTTGTTTCACTACAGCCGCAACATTGAGAATATGAAGGAACAGGTAGCAAAGTTGCAGGATGTTAAAGAAGGGTCTCAACATTTCATTGATGCTGGAAACCATGAAGAAATTATAGCTGATGTTAACATGTGGTCAGAAAATGTGGATGTGATTATGGGAATGGTTAGGGAAGTTCTTGAAGATGAAGCAAAAGCTAAAAAGAAGTGTTCCTATACGATACGTGTGAACTTTTTGTTACGGTATCAGCTCAGTAAGAAAGCAAAGAAGATAGTGGAAGATATTGATGAAGTACTGAAAAATGGTGGATTTGACAAAGATTTTTATATGGATTTACATGAAAAGATTTTATATGGATTACATGAACTTTAAGTCAAGATGTCAATTGTGAACGAACTTAAGGTGGCACTGGGAGATGCTAATATCAACGTGATTGGAGTGTGGGGGATGGCCGGTGTGGGAAAGACTACACTAGTGAGAGAAATTGCTAGGCAAGTGCAGCAAGAAAACTTATTCGATGATGTGGCTATGGCAGTCGTGATGCAGAGCCCAGACCTAAAACGAATTCAAGGAGAAATTGCCAGAAATGCTAGGTTCTAAAGCTTGATGTGGAGACTGTACCAGTAAGAGCAATTCGTCTGCGAGAGAGGCTAGCAGATTACAAGAAAGTACTTGTTATCCTAGATGATATATGGGAGAAAATTGATTTGGAAGAAATAGGAATTCCTCGCAATAAATGCAAAGTGGTGTTTACATCCAGGAACAGAGATTTATTATCTAGTGAGATGAGCATGCAAAAGGATTTTGGGCTTGGTGTTTTATCCAAAAA